>JAQQSB010000893.1:0-81601 GCA_029721515.1 Synanceia verrucosa | reverse complement strand
CAAATCTGTCAGTACAAATTAGCATGTGCAATCCCCTGATCTTCATCCACTGGATCTTTGTAAATGACTTCATTTTGATAGACCAAAACTGACACCTGCTGACTAATGAATGAATGAATGAAAGAAATCAAATAGTGTGTGGGTTGAAACAAAAGAAGGAAAATTTGGTTTTTGGAAAACCGGGTCCCGACAGGTTTAAAATTGAGTTGTTTCGTGGCAGAGAGCTTAATTACCTCTCTGGAAACAGGCTGATTTCCCCTCTTTCTCTGGTTTAAGTTCCCCCCTTTTGAAATGGAAAACTCAGATTTTCCCTTTTTTCAGGTTAACAGACTAAATTTTTCACTAAACCTGCTTTTGAAACAGTCCGGGTTTTTCAACCCCCGAATAAAAATGACTTTTTTGGGGGCAGTGCTCAGCCCTTGGAGAACAGGCCATATATAGAGAGAAAGAAAACTGTTTTACTGTTGTGTGAAAAATTGCATACACAAAACCCCACGACTCCCTTTGGAAATCCCATGAAGAGTTCAGTAAATTCTGTGTGGGATTTTAAAACCCTTTTGGTTGAAATTAATTATATAAACATCAGTTGTTTGGAAACTTCAAAAAGACTTTTTTAATTCCTATTCAAATGAGTTCTGTTTTAAACCCTAAATAAATGCTAATGTTTATTTTAAAAAAAACCGGTTGAACCCCAGTAAAATTTTTTAAAAAGGGCCCAACTTTAAATAGCCCCACCTTACTTAAATTTATTTTATTCAGACAAACAGTGTTTTGTTGAGCACCTTGTTTCATTCATTGAGACCTAAACCTAAGATTCTCTCTGTCTTCCAAAAATATCTAAAATTTAATGGTCGACAGCGGGAAACGGTTTTGAGTTACATGATGGGGGCACCTGACTTGTGTTTGGCTCTAGGAAATGAGTTTTTTCTGACATTTGACCTCCGATGGCTGAATTAGAGTCAATTGTTTATTGATCATGGGGGAGTGCCCGAATAGTTACATTTATCAAAATTTCCCCAAACTTTCTTTTAAATGGATGGCGGTGGTCCAAAACCTGGGTCAAGCTGAGGAACCTCGTCCATATGAGGGGGGAAGAGGGGAGAAGAAAAAGAGGGGAAAAAAAAGGAGGGGAAAAAAGAGAGAAAAAGAGGGAAAAACATGACTGTTTTCCAACCACTTTTAATAAAGATTGTTGACTGTGAAAAAACCGCTTTTTTTTTTGGAAAATTTGGTTGATCACGTCATGGGAAATATTTTCATAGTAACTTTTGGTTTTGGGGAAAAATATGGGGTCCAAAAAAACGGAAGGTGTACATTATTGCCCGACGTAAGGGTTTTGATGTTCTTTTTTTTTCAGAATGGGGGGTTGTGATTTTCCCCTTTTTTAAAATGGGGTAGTAAAATTTGGGAGTTTTTTTTAACTCTAGGTTAAAAAAGGTTTAAAGTCATTATTATGAAAATAATATAATTTTTTATGCTGAGCAAATACAAAAAGCATTCAGTGCTGTTTTTATTGGGGGTTTTAAAATTAAATAAAATTTAATTTTAATAAAAAAAAACTGTATATTATCTGCATAGCTTAAAAAGTAAAATAAATAATTATAGTATCTTTTTATTATTCATATTTTAAAATTAAAAAAATACATATAATATTTTTAATTATAAAATATTTTAAAATTAAAAAAAATAAGTATAAAATATAATTATATTTTATACATAACTTAAAAATTTAAAAAAATATAAAAATATTAGTATATTATACTATCTCTTTTTAAAATAAAAGTATAATATAATAGTTCTTTTTACTATACCCTATTTTAAAATTAAATATAATATAATATATAATTATATTATCCATATTTTAAAAATTTAAAAAAATATAATATAAAAGTATAGCTTTTATATATTATTTTAAAATTTAAAAAATAAGTATAATAGTATAGCTGTATATTATTATATTTTTAAAAGTAAAAAAATACAATATATATATAGCTGTATTTATTATATTTTAAAATGTAAAAAAATAAATATAATATATAGCTGTATATTATCTGCATATTTTAAAATTAAAATATAATATATTAGTATATGTATATTTATATATATTTTTAAAGTAAAAATATACAGTATAATATAACTTAAATTATATTTTAAAATTAAAATATCGTATAATATATACTTATATTTTAATATTTTAAAAATTAAAAAAAACAGTATATTAATAGCTGTATATTATCATATTTTAAAAAGTAAAATATACAGTATAATAGTATAGCTGTATATTATAATATTTTTAAAATATACAGTATAATAGTATAGCTTATATTTTACAAAATTTTAAAATGTAAAAAATACAGTATAATAGTATAGCTGTATATTATGAAAATTTAAAATGTAAAAAAATACAATATAATAGTATAGCTGTATATTATCATATTTTAAAATGTAAAAAATACATATAATGTATGCTTATATTATCCCTATTTTTAAAAATTAAAAAAATACAGTATAATATTAAACCATATTATACAATATTTTTAAAATTAAAACATATAAATAGTATAGCTGTATATTATACATATTTTAAAAAGTAAAAAATCAATAAAAAATATAGCATATTTAAAAATATTTTAAAATGTAAAATATAAATATATTAGTATAGCTATATTATCAAAATTTTAAAAAAAGTAAAAAAATACAATATAATAAAAACTTATATTATACAATATTTTAAAATGTAAATTATATATTAGCATAGCTGTATATTATAACATATTTTAAAAATGAAAAATAAAAATTATAAAAAGCAAAACTGTATATTATACATATTTTTAAAATGTAAAATATAAAATTATAAAAAACATAGCTGTATATTATCATATTTTTAAAATGTAAAAACATACAGTATAATATTATAGCTTATATTATCAATAAATTTTAAAATGTAAAAATATACAGTATTTTAAAGGTATAGTTTGTATATTATACATTTTTTTAAAATGAAAAATAAAAAATTTATAATAGCATAGCTGTATATTTTTGAAATATTTTAAAATGAAAAATAACAGTATAATAAAAAGCTGTATATTATGCTGCAGGAAAGTTTTTTTCCCTCCCTCTTCAACCTACCTGAAGATCTGAACACCTATGGCTGACATCCTGTCACTTCTTTCCATCAGCATCATCTTCTTTCAGCTGGGACTATCTCCTGTTCACAAGCATTTAAAAAAAAACACTCTGTCTTTTTCTATAATTGTGCCAGTGTAAGCCTACACTATGTGTGATGTGCTGTTTTTCATGTGTTTGTTAAGTTTATTAAGGTGAAATAAACTTGATAAAAAACAACTGCATAGTTATTAGAGGTGCCCATCACCACAGATACCATTTTATTATTATCACAATAATTGTTATGTAGAACAGGAAAAAGTGAAAATAGAGAACATGAACCAAACCACATTTGTTTACACCACGAACAGTTCTTTTTCATGTTTAATTTAAAGAGTGGAAGATAATTAACAGAATATGAGATGAACATTTTAAATAACAATTACTTTTAAACAGATAATATGAACATGATATAAATGTTAACAGTTGTTAAACACATATAATTAACTATTTACAAACCACAAATATTTGCTACTATTTTACCATAATGACAGAGAACACAAAAACTGTTGCCTCAGTACTGGCTTATGCTTATTCTAGCTGGCTGTGTGGAACTAACCACATTTTTTGCACGTGTTAAGCCTGTACAGTCTGTCTATATGGTTTCCTCTGTGCACTGTAGTGGCTGCAGCAGGTGCAGCAGGTGCAGGAGGTACAGCGCAGGTTGTGGGGTTGTTGACCTGTGAATCTATGTACAGGAAGTATTAATTGTAACACAGCATACAGGTTGTCCTTTCTGGTGTCCTGCAGGTGAGGATCTGTGGCGCCAGAACAGAGGACTGTACCTGGGTAAAGCCGGGAGGTGCAGAAGGCTCTGGAGTGGCTGAGGATGCTGCAGAGTGCTCCGGGAGGAATGAAGGTGCAATAATCAACTGCCTGCTTGTTCCCCCCAACTCCACCAAGTAATTCAACCAAGTTAATCTGACATGCTGGAATCCTCTGGCACATTCTGGTCATCAACAGCCTGTAAATACAGTCACCAGAAAACAGAAAAGAACAATGTAAATATGTTCAGCTAAATTCACTGCAGTTCTTTATGGATGCTGAGGGTTGTCAAAAACATTGAAATACAAGCAACATTCCAAAATGACCACAGTGTGCCTACAATGGTTTCATCCTCATGAGGAGAGCCGGGTGACTAGATGGAGCTGCCAGGTGGTGGAGGTGCCAGTGTGAAGCTGCTGGATGGTGAGAAGCCACCAGGGAGGACCTGCTAGCTACTGAAGGAGCAAGGGTGGAAGCTGCCAGGTGCAGAAGCGCTGGATGTGGTAGCAGAAAAAAGATGGTGCCTCTGTGGGGTCCTCTGTGATATCAGAGAAGCCCTCATCTTCCTCCTTACCTAGATAGATAGATAGATAGATAGATAGATAGTGTCACAGAGCACACCATAGCAGTGTGGCACTGTCATTCCAGAGCGACAAGGTCATCAGTAACATTTCCTTACTGGACTGCTTATTTTCTGGCCACACTTAAATTTGGCTTGGCAGCAGCAACATGTGCACCATCATATCTTGACTTGGAAAAGTGAAAAAGTCAAATATTCTACTAATATTTACATACTCCGAGACCTGTGTAAAGCCCAAAAAGACTGGACTTGTGACAATGAGAAAACAAAAAAAAAACATAAATGAAACTGATGTTTGATTGATTTGTTACCCAACTGTGGATGTTATTTGTGTTTTGCATTGATTATTGAGGCATATGGTGCAAATGTTGGTTTGGTTTTCTAATTTGTTAATGTAGGCATGGTTGGAAAGGGACTACGTGTTTTTAATGCTATGTGGGGATTCTTTGATTTTGTTCATTGTATGTGCATGCTTGCCCTAATGCAGAAAACAATGCATAAGATTTATTGTTTACTTAAAAGAGGAGATGTGGTGTGATCTATGTTAAGATACACTGAGTGCGAATGGTTTAGTCCAGACACCCCTATTATGTTTAGGTGGTATTGTCCATGTTCCAGGAAGTTACCATATATGGGAGACGCCCGGGAGGTAGAGAAAAAATAAGGAAGCCAGGTGAAGCCGATGCTGAGACACGTTGGAATAAAGCCCACAGTATTATTGTAACACATCTCGTCATAAGAACCCTTTTATTGTTTTACATTACACTCCGACAGACAGCTTCAGTGGTGATCTGATCTCGACTGCTGCACTCCTCTTCACTGCTCCTCCACAGTTACTCCCTCTCTCTTGCCCACATACTGCAGAGAGAGAGGGAGGGCTTGATGTCCCAGACTGAGACATGCTGCTGTGCGAGTCAGGATGGTCACCACAGGCCTGACACCTCATGCCATGATGAAACAGCCTATCCAGACCTTCACACTCCTACAAATACGACTAAGGACTCTGAATCCTGCATCCAGACCATCTCTCCTCCTGTTCTGCTCTCTGCCCTGGAAACAAAGTGAGAGGCAGCTCCTCTGTCCAGACACAGGCTGCAGAAATGACTTCAGCCTCCATGAAGAACCTTCAAGTGAAGGAAAGATCTATCTACAGAAGACATGTTGAACTGGTGCAACGCCAGCAGACCCTCCATCCACCCAGAGGGGATAGAAGAAAGGCACAGTGACTGTGCTGGCCTGAAAGAGAGAGAGAGAGAGACTGAGACTGAAAAACCTTGAACTAAATGCTAAGTTTAACGTAGGGTTCAACTCTTTATTATGTGGTTAATATCAGTCACTGGAATTGAGCTGGTTACACTGAATTAATAATATTAATATTCACTCATCAAATCCTTTGCTTTTTGTTTAATTATTGAGTCTGTTATTTTCTGTTAGTAGCCTGGTCAAAGTGTAGTGTGAAGCAGAGTGATCACCCTTGACAGTTCATGTTTTATTTAACTGAGACATCATCTCAACAGCTCACACACTGCTCTTCATCCCCTCCTCCTCCTATCTGGTTATCCTTTTCTTGATTATTTCATTCACCACTCACTGGAACAAAACAAAAACAAAGCTCTTTTTACAATAAATGGCCCTTCTCTCCTCGCTTTCCCCCCCTTCGTGTCTCAACACAGGCACACATCTCCTCCCTCTCCCTCTCCCTCTCCCTCTCCCTCTCTCTCTCCTCTTCCTCTCTCACTATATGGGCAAATCAACACACACAATAAATGCTCAACAATAATACACATATTGCCATAATTGATATTAATTAATGATTGTTTTAGAATTGTTTTTGTAATTGTTTGCATAATTAAAATACTTTGTTGAAGCTTAGCTTACTGATGTGTAAAGTTAGTTTGTAGTAAATGAGTTAATGCTTTAAAAGGTTCATGATTTTTGGCGTTAAGACTTCCTATTGTAGATTGGCTGATAAGACTGCTGTAAATATATATATATATATATATATATATATATATATATATATAATGTAATGCACCACACAACACACAACACACTGCCAGAAGCTGCAGCACTGAAGGGGCTGTCACACGCATGAGAAAAACCCCAGAACACCCCCACCAAGGACTCCGGGGCCCTACAGCAACAGCAAGCCACTGGTTGGACACCCCAGCGGTCTGAGAGCCGAAGGGCCGGGCCCTGCTCGATGCTATGATGTGTGGATCACCCATTACAGGCTTATTACTATATTTCTTCGATCCCTGGGACTAAGAAATATTCTCCTACACCGTGTATGAGTGCAACCCTATGGTGTAGTGTGGTGTAATAAAAGTTAGGGTGGGCAATAGGGGCAACGGGGGAGGGTCGGGAGGCCAGAGAAGGATGCGGGCAATTTGCAGCCTACCCCGATTCAAAGCCCTCACGCCACTGGGAGTTCTACCACCAAGGAAATGAGTGTGTGCTGGGCATTAAAAGTGGAGAATGGGGGGGACAGTGGGATCTCACTATACAATGATACTGTACTATACTGACATTGCATTACACATGACATCAACACTATGCCATGATAATGTATTAAACTGACATTACATGCCACTATGACATATTTACAATGTTATATTACTGCACTGCGCTTGACATTACATTACACTATATGACATCACACTATGCCATGATACTGTATTAAAGCTGACATTACATGCAACTATGACATATTTACTATGTTTATGATACTACACTATACTGACATTACATTTACACTATGACATCACTACTACAATTATACTACACTGTACTGAGCATTACATTACACAATGACATCATCCTATAGTACATTACACTATGACATCACACTACTCTATGATACTGTATTAAACTGACACTACACTATACTGACATTTACACTACACTATGACATCAGCACTATACAATAATACTGTACCATACTGTCATTATATTGCTTTATGACATCACACTATGCTATGATGCAATTGTATTAAACTGACATTACATTACACAATGACATCACTCCTATACCATGATACTAGAATGATGATACTGTACTATACTGACATTTACATTTACACTACGATATCATTAATTATAACATGATACTGGCTAATTATACTGATAATTACACACTACACATTATTACATCATGCTATTCTATGATACTGTATTAAACTGACATTACACTACACTATGACATCAACACATTATACTTTGATACCACATTATACTGACATTTCACTACAATATGACATCACACTATACTATGATACTACACTATGATACTGTACTGTACTGACATTACATTACACTATGACATCACACTATACTATGATACTGTATTAAACTGACATTTACATTTGTGACTATGACATCATAGTATACTATGATACTGTACTATACTGACATTTACATTACACTCTGATATCACACTATACTAAGGATACTGTATTAAACTGACACTACAGTATACTGACATTACACTACGCTATGACATCACACTATACAATTATACCGTTACTTGTACTGATATCACATTATGTGTCATCACACTAAACTATGATACGCATTGTACCAGAGATATTTCAATTATGACATCATCCTATACTATGATACCATACTATGATACTGTACTATACTGACATTACATTCCACTTGGTGATAACGCAATCTGCTACCATGACATTACTACACTATACTCGGACACTGACACAACATTCGCGACATCATACTATACTATGATACTGTACTATACTGACATTACATTCCACTATGACATCACATTATACTATGATAGTATTAAACTGATACACATTGCACTATGACATCATACTATACGATGATACACTATATTAAACTGACATTACATGACACTATGACATATTTACCATGTTATGATACTGCACTATACTGACCATTACACCACACTATGACATCAATGCTTATGTCACCAAAATGTTATGTTAAACTGACATTACATTACACTATGACATCACACTATACAATTATACTGTACTGTACTGACATTACATTATGTCATCACACTAAACTATGATACTATACCTGTAATTTCTGATATTACATTTACACGATGACATCATCCTATATCATGATACTATACTATGATACTGCAATTATACTGACATTACATTACATTATGACATCACACTATGCTATGATACTGTATTAAACTGACATTACATTTGAAAGAAAATAACAGGTGGTTGTGCTTGTTACAAGAGGTACTTATATTTCCCACAAAATTACCTTGTATTAGTTTCCTGCAACTCTAAAGATGGAACACTCTGACTCCAAGAGGTACTTTATTACTTCTAATGAGGTTTCTACACTCTTTGGGTAGGTTTTCCTATCTTGAGGGGTATTCCAGTACTAATTTCCCACACTGAAAGGGAACAATACTCAACAGGCAATACAATCTGACTCCAAATAAGATTAAATATACCTTTCAATCTGTTTTTCACTGCGTGGTCAGCAGATGAGTGTGAGAGAAGACGAGGAAGAATTTCTCACTTAAAACCTCTATTTAATGAGTGAGACAAAGAATGTTGGAACAGAACTGGGTCTTGAGGCCTTGAGCGGTCCAAGAACCTGACACAAGGCTAATACCAATCCTTTTATAGCTTTTACAAGTTTCGGCTTCTAACCAGGCTTGTCTTCTGTGGTCTTCGGAAAAGTGGATGTCCATCACTTCTCTTCATAGGTTGATATTTGGTGCAAAAGGGAGCGTCCCGAGGCGGCACACTGGCCTCCAGAAGGCTGTTATTGTGTGCTCCACTGGAGATATTCCTCCAGCCAAGGAGATAAGGACACATTCCCTGTACTCTGTGAATCTCTGTTTCTTGTCTGAAAACCATAAAACTATTTTTACACTATTCATTATAAGCATAGCATTTCAACATATTTATCAGAATAAAATAGTAAACCTCACAACTAGTAAATCTGTATATGACTGACCACATCATAACATTATAAGTGTGTATAATTAAAACAAACCATAACTAGTAAAAATATCTAGTAATAACAAACCATAACTAGTAAACATAATACATATGCTTAAAACAAATCTTAAAATAGCACAAGCATGACCTTTCCACATCTCTGGGTCAGGGCCTATCTATCATGTTAGGGAAAACAGAAGCTCTTTTTCCCCGGGCTGTGTCAAACCTTCCTATTGTCTCCTGGAGATACATAACCACAAAGATAATAAAATCTATTGGCAGCACAAATGCTTAGGAAGTGTACAGACTGAATCAACAAGAGTCTGGAGAAGAATACATTGTACTTTTACCATGCACTCCTGAGTGTGTGAGACCAGGAGCAGTAGGATGAGAATGATGTGACCTTAAAAAGAGAAATAATTCCAGTCTGCAAAGTGAGGGGGCAGCTGAAAAACCATCTTTTAAGCGATGCCTCTGGTTTATATGATTTTTAAACTTATGCTAATAAAAATATAGCTACAATCTGACTAAAATGCATGTACAAAATCCCTAAATTACTTCTGTTGATCTCTATCTCCACATGAGATCACACACTAATAATACATCTGGTAGGGCGAGAGCTGATTCCCTCCATAATCACAGTTGAAATCAATCTACCTGAAAGATTCTGACACAGGGTTACAACAACAACCACAAAGTACAAATAAAATGTTATTACTACAACAAATGAAGAATAATTATGAATATTGGAAATTAAAAACCATCAAACTTACTACAAACCAATTCCAATCTATGAGTGATCCCAACTGATTATCTATGCCAGCATGTTCCCTTCAGCTCCTCAGAGAGTTTCCCTCAGGCCTGCCAGGCTCTGCTCACTGATCCACCAGGAGCTCTATTGTTAAGGATAAAGAGTACAAACTTAACGGGTAGTCTCCAAACATAAAAGCATATTTAACCTTTTTTCAGCTGGAAGCAGATCTAAATCCATTCTATTTTTCACCATTATCAGAGAAGTTGCAAAGCTAATAACATGTAAACCAGCTATGGTGTCTCCAGTCATACTAATAAATCTAAACATTAAGGGATTTAATCAATGGAATGAATTGAATACTATCTATTATCTTGCAGTGAACTACTTTAAGGAAGAAAATGTTAAAGACCTTGAGAGCCAGTTACACAGGCACACACAGATTTTTGTTGCAGCTGCAAGGTCACTCACCCCTCCTCAGCACTGCCAGCTTGCAGACTGTCTGGTGTATTTTTTTTTATACTGGAATACAAGGTACACAACCTAAAAAAAAATATATGGATTATTCATCCTAAACATTTAAGATAAATCCATGTCAGCAATACTTCTAATCTAAGAAGGCAAACATTAACAAGTTAACAAATTCATCTGACTTGACTTGACTACTACCACACTGTCATAATCTACATGTTCTGAAACACTTATAGTTAAGTTCTGTACCTTCATATTAGCTGTAGACATGATTCAGATGATTGCCAGAATTTGTGTGACTGTTCTTTTCCTCCTTACATGAGCTGTGGTGTGCTTCTCACCGCCACCCCTTTTGTAGTTACAAATTGTCTGTATCCTGGATTCAAGTTTCCATCTTTGTCCCGTGTGTCTGTTGTGTCATTAATAATAGCAAAACAACACAACAAACAACAATAGCAAGTACAGATAAAAACAATTCATTTATGTTGAGTTAGTTTAAGACATTTTCGTGGTCCCTAAATGTCTTTTCTGATGTTTGCTCAAGTTCTAAGTGGATATTAGCACACAGCAGGTGGTACCAAGTGTCTCCCTTTCCCAAACCAGAGGGTCTCACGACCTCTATCTAAATGTTGTCATTCGTCACCCTCTGTTGGCTACTCTTTTCCTGTACCTGTATGGAGAGATGCTACTCAGGACAGTTAGTAGCACCAAGAAGTATGACACATGATCAAGTTTTTCGTGAGGTCTAGGAGGCGTCCCCACAGGAGACCCACTATTGCAGGACTCTCAAACCTGTCCTCTGTGCAAAGCTCAAATGGTGAAAAACCCAGTGCTGCTGTTGGTGGAGGCTCTGATATACATCAAAACAATAAGCAAGGGCCTCAACTCAGATTAATTTGGAATCTGCACAGATTTTTGCCAATTTCGCTTTCCGTGTTTGTCCTTGAGGCTTGACCTGAAACTCAACAGGTGGTAAACTGAGCTAAACCTAATATCCCTAAGGCTTCTTTCAACCAAGGTCTGAGTTTTAAAGAGCAGAAGCCACAGTCAGATCTGACCTGTCCAAAATTCCCAACCTGGAGTTACATACTGATTAATCCAAAACTTACAAACTGTACACTGATGCACTGATTAGAATCAAAAAAGAGTTAGTGTTTCTATGGCTGTGTAAATGATTCTCCAGTCATGTAGATTTAAATTAATGTCTTAGGTAAAATACATTTAATATGAGTGTGTTTTTGATTTTGAGGCAATATTTGCTTTAAATTTCAAATGGATAACTACTAAGGGCCTCTATTTAATTACTATTTACTCAATACCAAACTCAGGGAAATTTACCTCAATAATATTGCTTGCCTCATTTTTATTGGAGTAGATATGGATATGGCTTTTCTCACTGTACTGTGCTCATTTACAATCTGTCTTCAGCTACTTTGAGCGCTTCAGTGTTTTCAGTCCTGCTCTCTGTGCTGAGGGTGACGCTCTGTATTCTGGCCTAGAGGTCACTGTCACATCAGAGGTCACTGTCACGTAGTCTTTTCCTACAGCATATCCCAGTCTGTAGTCCATTACTCTTAGGTGTCTACAAGTAACAAATGTCAGTAAATAATGTTCCTGTGTCTGGACAATTAAAGGGCCTTATTCTGTAAATCAGCTTTCACTTTAATGTTATGCTATGTGTTGTCGGTACAAAGAAGTACTAATTCATGTCTGTTTGTGTCCTGTATTTTTTGTGGGATGGCTTTAGCTTCTACATCATGTTGTGTGCATCGTTGGTTTATCTGTTTTCTACAGTAAGCCCACTTTTGAACTCATCAGTACCTGCCTTCCTCTCTTTTTTCTTTTTTTTTCTGAAAAAGGGCGGCGTTACCACGCCTCCTTTTTTCAGAAACATCCAAATGAAACGGTGCTGAATAGTCATGTATCTATACTGTTGACCTCTGAAGTGAATGAGAAACACATCCTCAGGTTCGGAGTGGGAGACAGAAAAGGCTAAGCTTGTTATCACAGTATCAAGGTCAGCTACTCATTATAATTAATTAAAACATACATCCATAGCGATTTAGACTGAAGTAGAGCACATAAAGTCAGAGAAATGTTTAATATACCATCATAGAATTACAATCTATTTAACATTTCCCCTTTTGACATGGTTTCTTCATATCAATTAATAGAAGTAGGAAATGTAAATCCTGCATTGTGCAGCATCCATCAGGCTGTAACCAACTTTGCAGACCCCCCCAAACTCAAAAAGTGACCACCACCTTTAGGCACGGCACAACCAGGAGGGAGACAGTGTGGTGTCCCCGCTTTGCCCAGTCTCTAAATCACAGGTGTAAGCAGTTCTTTCATTGCATGTTCAGTAGTAACCCAAATGTCAGCGACTATGTGTAAGCTGGTCTTCACAACAAAGTATCAGCAGCAAGCTGGCTCTTCATTGCACAGGCATGTGGAAAATGATAACAATGCAATAGTGATTGGTTTCATTTAATATAGACAGAAGCTAAACCTTTTTTTGTTGTTTTTTAGCTAAACTGATAAAGCATATCAGGGGCCTTAAGTTTGACCAATTTGAGGTATCTGTGCTGGCAAATGTTGACCTGTGGTTCCTGTTTGCCATCTAGTTTTGCTCACAATTAAAGGCCTGAAGGTGGGCCATCAAATCTATCAATAGATGTTTATCTGTCCTCTAGGTAGAGGAGAAATGCACAGAGTGTTTATTCACAAGAAAGAGGAGGATGGCTAGCTGTGGAGTGTGACATCTTGTGCTCATGGTTATGTGAATGAAAATGTGAGTGAGTTAACCCTTCTCTCATACCATTAGTTTATTTTGGTTCTAAGACCAAGTTATTCTTCCCTTGTGAAGAAGTCTGAGTTTGACTGGATTTCTTTGTGAGGGTCTCAGTTTTAATTTAAAGGTCTGGCCTCCGTATATGTTTCCTTTCCTTTTCTCTGTAGGTGCTTGTGTCTTTATTCTGCCTGTACATGCTGTAAATCCTAGCCTGATTCTCTCCTTTGTAATCTGTGTGTTGGTCAGGGTCATCTGTCTGAGGAAAGTGCATGTCTTTGTGTAAGGCCGCTTCTGTTTCATGTCAGTCTATTACTCTTTGCAGTTATGTATCGGGTCTCATGGTCAAACTCTCTCTAATTCTCTCTCTCCTCTGGGCTCTCGCCTAGCTGATGCTTGTCTTTTCTCCTGTTTTTCTATCCTGTCCCCTTCCATCCCTAAGCCTGTCTTTGATCGCTACTAGGGAAGTCTGAAGGGGAGCTGAAGGAGCCGAGAAGGGCGGAATTCTAGTCAATAGGGGCTTCCAAATAAACATCCAATAATTTTACTTCCCATCTCTCTCCTGTTTTTCTTATGGTCTTTAGGATTAATGCCTCCAAAACACATGCAAACTACTCCCTCTCACAAATCCTGCCTGCACCTTTAGCTGCCACTTGCGGACTTACTTTCAGTTGTACATAAAAACACGATACACGCACACTATTTAGAGGTGTATGGTCGCAATGCCCTGTTAGGAGACCTGGGTCTGCAAGCTTCTACTGCAACCCCAGTGATTACAGCGGTGAACCACTGGGGTCCTATCCCAGCCTCACAAATGTGGCTTTTATACACCTCAAATAATGTATCCAAACCACCCCAAAAAATGGCCCACACACAGTCTTCATGTCAACTTAGCTGCATAAACACAGATACACAATTATGTACATATATGTCACAATAGGAGGGCAATTTCTCCTATTTAGATGTTACAGTCAAGACAAAGACCTAGCAAGTAGGCTAATTAGCCATTAGCTTTACTCACGATTAGCATACTAATAAACATGAATTTGCTTGTAAAAG
The DNA here is from genome assembly GCA_029721515.1 of Synanceia verrucosa. Lineage (NCBI taxonomy): Eukaryota > Metazoa > Chordata > Actinopteri > Perciformes > Synanceiidae > Synanceia > Synanceia verrucosa. Next base: position 67,058 of record JAQQSB010000893.1, on the reverse strand, counting down.
TGTTGCTCAAGACAGGGCAGTACATTACAATAAGATAGACTATGTTGTACCAATGATTTAAACTATATTTATGACAAATATTCTATCACTTCATTATATATTAAACAGAAGGTAGAATGCAGATAATGCTAGCTTGCTAAATAATTACAATGGTCACTGGACACTAGACTGGTGTGTGTGTGTGTGTGTGTGTGTGTGTATACATGTACATTATACACATACATTAATGCGTAATAATGCACTTATTGATTTCTGAAAATACTTAGTTACTTTATGCGGTTGTCTGGGTAACTAAATGTGCAAATGATAATAGAAGGTACAGTACAGATCAAAGCAGATTAGAATACAGATCAAAGCAGATTAGAACAGAACGGAACACAACTGGAAGTGTTTAACAGAAGACACGCTGCTCATTTCAACTGAGAAAGTGAAGACAAAACTTTTTGAGCTATTGATCCATCAGTTATCGGCATCAAGTAAGTACACAAATGCATAAAGTAAAGCAATCAATAATCAGCTATTATTATTATTACCAAAACACATTTCACCAATGGTCTGTTAGCTGTCAATACAACACTGTTCTACAAAATGTCTCAAACAGTACCTGCTCCAGTTCATATTGTATCATATATTATATTATTGGAGTATTAATGCTGATACATCAACATGTAAGCTGTATTTGGGGACTGGTTCTATCCCAGCTGGCCTAGGGCGGAAGGCAAGGTGTACCTCTGGACAAGTCTCCAGTTCATCACAGGACACATAGAGACAGACAACCACTCACAAACACTCACATTCACACCTACGGTCAATTTAAATTAGCCAATTAACCTAATCCCATGCATGTTTTTGATGGTGCGAGAAGTCAGAGCACCCGGAGAGAACACAGGTGGCCCCCGGGGCCGGGAATCGAACTCCGTACCTTCTTGCTGTGAGGTGACAGTGCGAGTTATGGATTTTTTCTAAATCTAGGAGTTCCTAGGGTTGGCTAGTGTCCATTTTACAGCAGTAAATCCTTAAACTGTCCTCTGGTGAATGCAGGGTTGAAGTAATAGTAACTCAAGGAAAACAGATGGCTAGTTATCTCTGGAAGCGACTAGGCAACCAAGGTCAGAGGAGTCTGCCAAAGTGTTGGCCCTTTGATAAGGCCAGTGGCTGAGCATCAGCAAGACAACAGTTTTAATTGTTAAAGTTCAGAGCTTAGGAATGAGCATGCCCTGACTGTAACGCTTTCTACTCAAGAAGCAATGTAAGGTAATATACTTGTGCTCTTAACTGCGTGTTAGTTTGTATATTGAGCACCATAGGGAAAGTGCAGAATATGTGGTGGACTCTGGCATAATGGGGTTGTCCACTCGACAAAGTTCATATTCCTCCTGGATATATGAGAATCTTCACAAATGTTATTTCTTCAATCAACCGTGGGAGGCTCCTGGGTGCATCCAGCTTTCCTCATTGACTAATCAATATTTTCCACGACAAGTTGATGTCATTTAACAGGATTTCCTCAACAGAACAAAGACTGGTAGGAGTGCAATTTTTATACCTTACCATGTCTAAGTGCTTGACTAAATCAAAAGAAATGTATGCAAGCCGTTAGAAAGTCAATAGAAGCGTATTTTATTGATAATAATAATTTATTATAAGGAAGAGAAGAGTGGTCATGGAGTGTAGTTTTATGTGGTGTTTTCTTTTCTGTTGTGTTGTGATATTGATGATGTTGCTGGGGGTGAGCTAGTTTAGGCCATCCTTGACACAGGCAGACCCACGTATGAGGCTTGAAACCAGAGGGAAGACGTGCTTCCCCGGGTAGGGCCCTGGAGGCCATTTTCTCGGTCAAGCCAAGAACGGGGGTTCGGATGCTCAGGGCCCCTGTGCGGACCCCCATGGAAGTTGTCCTTGGGGGTCATAAGACTGCTATGAGTTACATAGTAGTGCTGACAGAGTTGCTGCCAGCAGGTGTGTATTAAGACTGTTATGAGTTACTATAACAGTGCTGACAGAGTTGCTGCCAGTGTGATTTCTGATCACTACAAGCAAAATTTTAATTGGAGACCTTTGGGGCAGAAGTAACATGCATATTGGAAGACTTTTCTTGTTTATCAGTTTGTCTCAGTGTAAACTAACACAATGGGTAATGAATCGCCCAAAGCTCTGAATAGTGTGGGATCTAAAGCTAATGTAATTTAATTCTCCAAATAGCAGAAGGAGGGGTCAACCTAATTGAAGTCATGTGGTATTACATATTTTTGCACACATACTGTGTACATCTGAGCAAATAACACGTTTGCCATATTACGATATGAGACCTTGCATGCCTGTGTGGTCACAGTGTAGATAGTCAGCTAGGGTGGAGTGGGCGTCCATGGTCACAGGGTCACTTCACTGTAAGAAATGATTCTGTGGTCATGTAGATTTGCATTAATGTATTTGGTAAAATACATTCAATATGATTGTGTTTTTGATTTTGAGGACAACTATTTAATTACCCCTCAAATAAAATGCACCCATTAGTAGTTAATAATAAAAAATAAAACATAAGGATTATATTATACAGCAACCCAAATAGAGAGAACATTGAGTTGATTGAAATTAATAGAACTGGGCACTTTTTAATTGAAGTAAGTTTTTTTTTTTTTTTAAATTATGAACCAATTCCCATCATGCCCCTGCCCCATATTACAGTATTTGCAGTAACTTTGTTAAGCTAGCTGATTGACCTTTTTGTAAATGCAGATATTACTTGTGTTTTAATGCTCCTGTTTTGAACATGGTAAAGCTTATGGAGTTCACTGTCATGTTTTTGCTTTTACAGTTCCACCATCGGTGTGAGGTGGCTGGAACGTTTCTTGACTGTAGCTCTATTTTAATACAGTTCATGCTTTGATGCTTTCTTCTGGTTTGAAATGAGACTGTGGTTGCAGTGTACATGGATGTGCAACAATGTGTGGGAATAATAAAATGAATAGTTAATAAAATTCTTATTTCAGTATTTCTTAAGCTCTGTACTGTCTGGGGCTACAGGCTGGTTATTCATCAAAAGGAAGAATATTAAGATTAAATTCAGATTGCATTGATTGAAAATTCAAATTAGATGGATGATGACACAATTATGTATCATCGATCATTTAGGAATTAAATTAATTTTTATTAATATTATTTACACATTAGGGAGTTCATCTTTAAAAATCAACTCAATATTTTTGTTTAGGTTATAACAATTCTGTTCTGTTGTCTATTTGAATCTACTCATATTACATGGATAACTATTAAGGGCCTCTATTTGATTAATATTTACTTAATACCAAACCTTGTGAAACTTAATAAACAATATTGCTTGTAATCTGTCCCCTCATTAGATATGGTGGTAATTTTCATACAGTGTGTAGATGGTGATGAGGATTTAAAAAAGGTGATTGATTAGTAAAGCTGTTTACTGAAGTGAAACATCTTCTATTATATTTGCTCCTATGGGTGTTATAGTTATTATTTACTAATGATCTGATAAAGAACTAATAACAGTAAAGTTAACATTTTGAGTCCCACAACAGTCCAGTTTTAATTGTGCTATGTACAGTGTATGTGTAAAGGAATTAATTGTATTCTTTCTTAAATAGGTTAGAGTTGTCCTTTTCCTTAATATGATAAATACAATCATGGAAAAAATTATTAGACCACCCTTGTTTTCTTCAATTTCTTGTTCATTCTAATATCTGGTAAAATTGCTAAACGTATAATACAATGAACACAACAAAAAATGCAGCTGGTCACATAATACTTTATGTCCCATTTGACATTCTCAAGCTTAATTGATTCCCAGGGGTATATAAGAGGCCATTTCATGTCACAAGCAGCAGCACTGCACATGCAAAGGCCCAGAGTGGCTTCCTGCTTACATTCAAGCCGTAGCATAACCTTCAGAAGTTGTCAGCTCTCACATAATGCCTAAAACAAAAGAATTATGTGAAGCAACAAAGGCAGCCATCTTGGCACTGCTGGAAATTGGCATGAGTGAGAGATAGGTAGCGAAAAACTGAAGATCTCCAAGACAGCCGCTCATTACAACAAAAAAAACAAGCTGAACATGGCACTACCAAATAAGTTACCTGGTCAGGCAGGAAACGTGCCTTTCTACCCCACGAGATGACCGCACTCACCCGGCTCCTGTGTCAGGAATCGCTCGCCAGACCTCCAGGGACCTTAAAAATGAGTAAACTGTCGGAGAAATGTGACTTGCTCGGGCAAGGACAGTTCAAAACTGACTTGTTGAAGCTGGTTTGAAGTCACACAGAGTATTTAAGAAGCCCTTCATCAATGAAAGGCAGAGGAAGGCCCGGTTACTCTTTGCTCGAGACCACAAGGATTGGACTGCTGATGATTGGCCTAAGGTTCTCTTCAGTGATGAATCCAATTTTGAATTGATGTCTACTCCAGCCAACTTACTGGTTAGGGGGAAGCCTGGAGAAGCTTTACAACCCAGACTGGTTTTGCCCCTACAGTAAAACATGGGGGTGGATCTGTCATGATCTGGGGTTGTTTCAGTCTGAGTGGAACAGGGCAAATGCAATTGTGTGAAGGCCGCTAATGAACCAGGTCAAGTAATAGACTACCCTTTGAAAACAGTCTTCTTCCATCAGCTGGAAAACTCTTTCCTGCCTCTTTGAAATGACTGGATTTTCCAACAAGATAATGCCCCTTGCCACACGGCAAGGTCAGTTAAAGCCCGGATGGAGAACTACAACATTAAGCACCATGCTTTGGGCCTGCTCAATCACCAGATCTTAATCCACCAAACTTGTGGAAAATCATCAAACTCAAAATGGAGAACTATAAAAGCCCAAAACAAAGAAAATTTGTTTGAATTTGTCCAACAGGAATGGGTTGCCGTGACAGCAGAACAATGTGTCAGAAGCTGGTGGAGAGCATGCCAAGACGCAATGGCTGCAGTCATCAAAAACAATGGTTATGCAATCAAGTATTAACTCTTGTGTGTATCATGTGTTTAAAGCAAACAGAAAAGAAAACATGGAATGCTTAAAAGTAGTGTTTTTGGTGGTACAATGCCATAGCTATTGATGTAAGAATTGCTACTTTTGGTTATTATCAAGAAAACCATGGAAAATGAATAATCCTTAGTTCTTAAATTAAACTCTCATGAGCTATTTTTTGTTGTTATCATTAAGTAATTGTCCAAACAAATGTACCTTTAGTTGAGCCAGGCAGGCATTAAAATTAACAAGAAATTGAAGAAAACAAAGGGTGGTCTAATAATTTTTCCATGACTGTATATGCAATGTGTTTCGGTGAAAAAGAAATGCTGCTGATTAAACCAATCGCCAACTTATTGGCTGGTGGATAATTAAAATTTTTACATAAAACTGAATTTTAGAGGGCTGAACTTTACACTCTTAGAATCTCTACTCCCTCTCTCTCTCTCTCTCTCTTTCCACAGATAACATATATCAATATATCATTTAGTGTGACACTATTCATTACAACATGTCACTTTATCTACAGATGTCACTTGTAACCTCCAAGCAGTATATTATGTTCTTATAGTGTTCTTGTATATTTATAGTTTACGATGTTATGCTTGTACTATATTGCATTTGGTACTAATTGAGCACTCTATATCCTTTTAAACTCCCTTTATTGTTGCTACTGCCTATGGCAAACTTTTGTGAAAAGAATTTCCATTGGGATGAGGTTTGTTTTCCCCACAGCTGCAGGGGGTCAAAGACCTGAGTCTAAGACTTTGGCTGACTTGTTGCAGACTGAAGCGCATATGGTGATAACTAAATGCGCTACTCAATGATACGACTCTTCTAAGATTGTTCATTGCATTCAAGAGGTGAAATGAATTACTGCCTGAATTTATTTTGAGATTTACACGGGCATGGGACGCTAATGGGGAATAAGTCGTGATTTGAACAGCCAGTTTGTTGTCCAGGCCCTTTGAACAACCTTAGGCCCAGCATAGCACTGCATACAAGCTAGCTGTGACTTCCTGGCGAGCACAGAGCTGGAAAGAAAACAATAGACCATCCGATGTCCTTGCATAGAGACAAAGTTTTAACACCGAGAAATCCACATGCCAACCCAAAACAAATGTGGCAGCAAAAACAACAGGGCCGGGCCAGCAGAATAACAATAAACATCGACAAGGTCATTGTCATAAGGGCAGAAAGCCGGGTCATTGAGTCTGAGGGTGCAGACAGGGAACGCCGCTATAGTAGTAATGAATCATCAGACTCAACACAGAAAACTGAGGGAACTGAGGCTGGCCTCTTATGGAGCCATTGTTTCATTCACTTCATTACTTCAGTTGGGCGCAAGCTACCGTTACCGCCACCCCCACCTCCTTCCGAGGGGTGAAGGGGCCCATTCGTACTATAATCAGGCATAGGGCTTGCCACAGACAAACGGGATCAAATTCACCTTGGACACACATTTCCAACTCAAGCTGCAACTATTCAATCCTCTGCTAATCCCTGAAGAACCAATTATCCCTATACAGGTTAACAGTATCACACAGAACCAATATCACGCGACAGGTAATGTTACAGTTGATGTCCCGGATGTTTACGTATTCATTCTTGATTTCTGATGAAAAGCCCCATAAAACTGATGGGAAAGAGATTTGCTCTTGTAAGCTATATGCTACTATTCATTGCACTGGATGGTTTGGTTTTTTAACTCTCCCTGATAAAAGAGCAGCTTCTGCTTTTCAGCTTTTGCAGTCAGCAGCTGATTCCCTGTATTGCTGGTCTCTGGGCCGAATTTGACTTGCTATCAAGGTTCACATTCTCATAAGTTCAAAGTGTTGCTAAAAATGTCCCCACTTTGTGCTAGATGAGGCCTCTTCTTTTCATTGCCATTGCACGACCGTGTTTAACCCTTCTGATCAGTACAGACAGATGGCTGAGCACAGCTTAGGTAAACAAGGGGGTAGGAATGTGAACAAATTTTGTTTGTAGGCCTGCAAGGCCACGCTGTTCTGATCCGATTGACGGGGGACACAACAAGAGCTGTTTGGAGTTGATGTGCTATCTCCACATGTTACTAATGCCCCTGCTCCAGGCTGTGAGCAAAATCACCTTGAAGACATGATGACTTTGTTGCCAGGCTTTAAGAGAAGCTGCAGTAGCCTCTCAAACCCAAACAATAACATGTTTGCCAATTTTCCCCCAAAGTTTGGGTCTTCATCTGAACTGTCTGAAGTGCCAGTTAAATTGTGAGGTTTGTAATTTCTGCCCCCTCACAGAGTCACTCCTTACACAAATGCTAAACTGCCCATGGTAAGACAGTATAACTTGCCCTCAGAGAGCAACTGATGTGACTAGTGGCATTATTCAATCTCTATTGGATCAGGCGTATAGTGTACAGTGTACCAGCCCATGTAACACTCCTATTTTTCTATCCCTCAGGCTAATTGACCTGATGAGTGGCGATTTGTGCAAGATTTGCAAGCAATAAACAGTGTTTTTAATACCTACAACGCCCAGATACTAATTCTATTCTGGCATCTTTATCTGCAGACCCGACATGCCACACAGTCATTGATTTATGTTCAGCTTTTTCCTTTATACCATTGCATCCAGATAGCCAGCATTTGTTTGCTTCCACATTTAAAGGGAAACAGTATACTTGGACTGCGTCTGCCACAGGGTTTTGTTGAGAGTCCGTCAGTATATGCAGCTGACCGCTAAGAGGGATTTGGATGACTTCCACTTGCCAGGGGGCTCCACACTGTTGCACATGCTGATGACCTTTTGATAGCCTCAAAAGCTGAGGCCTGCCACTCAGACTCCATTTTGCTCCTACAAAGACTGGCTGAATGTGGATACAGAGCATCACTGGCTAAGCTCCAGTTCTTTGCCAGTTTTGATGTGACATATTTTTGGGACATGTGCTGAAAATGGACAGTGCCTTTTGTCATCAGAGAGGGTAAGGCTGTTGGTGAACATGCCCTCCTACAACAAAGAAGGGAAATGCTTTCTTTTCTGGGAATGGCTAACCATTATGCAGCTATAGACTCTCCTTTGCGAGCTGCCATACTACAGTCTTCTCCTCCTGTAGTGCAGTGGACTAATGTATGGCATAAGGCTTTTCAGGACTTGGAAAAAGCTCCTCACCATGGCTCTGGTGTTGGGCTTGCCTCACTTATCATCAACCGGTCCACCTACATGTGCATGAAAAGCACGGCTCATTTACCGCTGTTCTGGTGCAGAGACATGGTTCTACTATGGTCTTGCGCATATTACTCCTCTTGGCTCACTCCTTGTGGTTCTCGGCATGCCAGGTTGCCCATGAGCAGTGGTCATGGTTGCCACTATGATAGAAAAAAAAATCTTCCTCCATTGTGTTGGCTCATGACTGTGTAGTCTATGTTCCAGCATGCAGTGTTACATTTTTTGAACACATCTGTGACTCAGCTTATGATCGCAGCAAGGCGCTTTCTGGGATATGAGGCTATCGTTCTTTCAAGTCATCATATTACCTTAAAGCGCTCACCTCCTCTTAATTCTGCCAATCTTTTTCCATTGGTTGACTGTGATGATAATCATGATTGATATGAGCACACCTCCAAGATGTAAGACTCTGTTGCAGACTCCAATTCAAAATGGCCGATATGATTCTCTATACTGACGGTTCCTTCGCGAACTAGACCAGCTGATAACGCTCATTTAGCTGGATATGCCGTAGTAAATGATTGGGCAGTTGTTGAAGCATCAGCTCTAAGCCATCGGACACATCAGCACAGGCTGCTGAGCTTTATGCATTGACTGTGAGAATGTACACATTTGCCGCTGGTAAAGTTGCTGCATAGTTTATACAGATTCATGATATGCTTTCGATGTTGGGCTTCATTTTCACCAGTTACGGAAACGCTATGGTTTTATGTCATCCTCTGGAAGGCCTCTTCAACATCACGCTTTGGTGAATGACCTGTTAGATGTTTTTTGCTCCTGGCCAGGGCTTGTTATTGTAAAGTGTGCTGCCTACACTGGTGTCGATCCCTGTTTCAAAATGGAATGCACTGGCTGATACTGCAGCCAAACAAGCCGTGCTTTCCTCTTCATGCGTTGGTATGTCAGTTTCTATCACAACCTTTGCACAGTGCACTGCCCTACAGTCGAAGACGCCATTGCACCTGTCTCAGGGTGAAAATGGCTGCATGCACAAAAAAAAAAAAAAACAGAACAGAAAAAACTTATTTGCAAGATGTGTGGAGTAACTGTAGAAGACAAGCAGCAGCTAAACTCTCAAAGGTTTCATTGTTCTACAGTTAATAGTGAGAATATACAGTGTGTCTGTGAGTATTGTTGGCCGTCATGTGTGCTACTCTGTGTGCTGCTACACTGTTTGTGTTGAATATAGCCATGCGACAACAAGTTAAAATGATTGCGGTCGTGATGCTAATTGCCGTTAGCTTGTCTATGGCGCTGTCCATTATGTGTTGGGTATTAAAGCTAGTGGACTTTGTGTATTAATACTGAAGGCAGTAGGCTACTGTTATGTCAGTGTGAAGTTACTTGTTTTGTTTTCCATAATTACAGTTTTGTACAACACATTTTCTTGAAGGAATATTATTAACTTTTATGTTATTTAGTAGTTTAAAAAAGCAACTTCCTGTTTGAATGCTTTTACCATGGGCTATGGCAGACCTGGGCATTGTCACGGCCCCCATCGCATCACGGCCCTTTGGTTGACTCTGACCGGCCCCTGTAAGAGTTAATTGGAAATGAAAAAATAAACATATTTTTCTAATTTTACCTCATGCATGGACTAAAACTGCATTGCTTTTATTTTGAAGTTGTTTTTTTATTATTCACTTACGTAATGATGCAATACGTATATCAAGACAGCGCATGATTGGATTATTGACAGGAAGCTATCATCAGGAAAACTTCAGTCCTCAAAATGTTCGCTCATGCTAAAAAAAGAAAGGTAAATGCCAAAGGCAGGGTTTCTACAAAAATTGGACTGCTAAGTATTTATTTACTGAAGTCGGAGGTAAAGCCGTGTGTTTGGTTTGTGGGGAGCAGATCGCAGTGTTTAAGGACTACAATTTGAGTCGGTATTACGAAAGTGAAACACGTGGAAAAATACAAAAACTTGACTGATGCTGAAAGGGCGCCGGACATCGGAAGTTTTGCTAGCTAAACTGCAAAAGCAGCAAGGCTTTTATACTAAACTTCACACATCCAGGGATGCAGCAACTAAGACCTAATTTATTATATCCTACAAAATCGCTAAAAACAGTAAAGCCATTCTCGAGGGTGAGTTTGTCAAAGAGTGCTTGGTGGACTCTGCAGCACCAATATGCCCTGAAAAAAAGAAGCATTTGAGTAAGTCCGCTGTCCAGGCGGACTGCGGACGCAGAAGGATCGAGGACATTCGCGCATAATCTGGAGCTTCAGCTGCAACGTGATGTGGCAAAGCCTTGACTTTTTCTCCTTGGCTTTGGACGAGCTGTGATGTCCGCGACACAGCCCAGTTACTCGCATTTGTCCTGGGTGGGATAACGCCCGGACTTCAAGATTACGGAAGAGCTACGCCGTTAATGCGGGGTCGATGAAAGGGACGACGACGGGAGCGACCTGTTCACGGAGGTAAATGCGCCTGCATGGACAACACTGGGACTGAAATGGGCCAGACTGGTGGTGTCACAACTGACGGTTGTCCAAATCTTACAGGGAAAAATGTCGGACTTCTGAAACGTAAGCAAGATAAAGTGACTGAAATTGACGAGATCAGAAACTTGTATTTTTGCATTGTATTATACACCAACATGTATTGTGCAAGTCAGTGCTAAAAATTAACCATGTTATTGATGTTGTTACTAAAATAGTAAACTTCATCCGGTCACATGCATTAAATCACAGACAGTTTGTTGCACTTTTGGAGGAGCATGAGACTGACCACAGTGACATCAAGCTACCACACACAAGTCAGATGGCCTGCTAGCCTGGGCAAAAGCTAAAAAGAGTTTGGGACCTGAAAGCAGAGATCCGGGAGTTTTGTGAGAAGAAAGGCAAAGACATTCCAGAGCTGCCAGATGAAGACTGGGTGGCAGGATTTTGCATTTGCTGTTGATGTGACGACACTGATGAATGAACTCCACTCAAACTGCAAGGCAAGGTACTTTTGTTCATGAAATGCACAGTCTGGTGAAGGCTTTCATGAGAAAAAGATGCAGTTTCTTTCAAGCCAACTGGAGAAATACTCTCACTCACATGCAAACACTGGGAAAGAAGTCACACCATCAGCTGATCACCTCCGCAGGTGATCATCCATGTTAGAAGCATTGCATGGTGAGTTTTCAAGGCGATTTGAAGATCTCAGAACAATCGAGGATGAAATGCAACATGATTTCCTCTCCCTTCACTCTCTACAGTGTGGATAATGTGCCGCCAGTGATGTTCAGCTGGAACTCATTGACCTGGTAGTCTGATGCAGTACTGGCAGAGCACTTCAAGTCAGGATCTCTGCCAGATTTTTACTCTTCTCTCAAGGAGGAGACGTTTCCAAACATGAGGAGACACGCTCAGAAGATGCTGGTTCTCTTAATTTGCTCTACCTATGTATGTGAACAAACATTTTCAATGATGAAGTTCAACGAAATCCAGGTATAGATCCTCTCACTGATGATCATCTGTCAGCAGTTTCTCGCATCTCCACCTCAGACATTCAACCTGACTTTGATGCACTTGTTAAAGCCCAGTAGAGACTAGATTTCCTCTCACTAAGCAAGAAAGAAGAGCTTAAAGCACCAAATGAGGTGGTTAGACCACAAATGTAGATATGTAAAGGCACCAACTAGCAGTGAACTGGGACACTTTCTTTGGAAGTCTTTTTCTCAAAATCACATTTCAGTGATGTTCAATGAGCGTTCAATATGACGTATCTTTCTTGCACAAAGCCACCTTTGTGGACAGTCTTTAGGATGCTAAGAACCTTCTGAACTACCTAACAGTATATTAAACTCAAAATGTAGTTTAGAGTGAATGTGACTGAAAATGTTCATTAATATGAGTCACAAACGGTAAAACGTTCATTTATTTTGCTATTGTTTCGAGTAATGTTATTGAACAAATTTTTGTAAGGCAACTTAAATTTTTATTGCTTAATTATAACATATACTCTAGCAAACTTGTCAAAACAATGGTATTTACTGCTTTTTTATAAAGAAATACAATTAATATTATGGTGAATTGAGCTCAGCCTCAGTCCCGGCCCTCCAGAATATTTTCCGCTTTTAATGTGGCCCCATGGAAAAAATAATTGCCCACCCCTTGGCCATGGTAACCATTAAATTGTGAATGTGTTGTAATTCTACATACCAAAGTATACTATGATATATACCGCTTCACTGCCTATGATTCAAACATACCATGATATAAATTGTAGGTCATATTGCCTAAAAGTATCTGTTAGTGATAACTGATCACCTCAAAGTGGGTGGAGGGCTTAGTGAAAAGAAAGAGGACTAGAACAGTAAAGTGTCTGTTAAAAGATGTGATTCCCAGATTTGCATGCCACAAGGAATAGACAAGAGGCCCTGCTTTTGTCTCAAAGATCACTCAAGACTTGTCAGAGATCTTAGGGTTTAGGGTACTAGATGTTCTTTATCGTCCACAGAGCTCAGGTCAAGTTGAAACAAAGAATGAATGCCACTGTCAAAGAGAGGTTGACCAAGTTGGTGGTGACGATGAAGGCTAAACATTCCCCTGACCGCTGCCCACTGTGTTGTACTCCATTTGAAGTGCACCCGCGCAACAACAGATCTAAGCCCTCATGAGGTAGTTGATAGGAGATCAACATCCAAGTCCCCTTTGATACCACATTAAGCATCACTGCTTTGGACGGATGAGTTCACTGATTATATGAAACAACTAACTGAAGTTTTGAGAAAGTATCATTTTCAAGCGTCTGGATAGGCTCCCCAAACTTTCAGGGAGCCAGGGACTCATTCCTTTAACGGCTGGGTGATTCTGTGCTCAATCAAACCTCTTGAAAAAGGTTTCATTGACTCAGGTGGAAAGCATCCGGACCAGGTGCTACTGACTACAAGTACAGCTGTAAAGGTCAAAGGAAGAGCAGAATGGATTCATGCTACAAGGTGCAGATTGGCTCCAGCACTCCGCCGATGAAGCACCAGCAGGGCCTGGCAGGTAATGGGGGAGGCTGTTTCTCTTCTTTCTCTTTCTGTGCAGATTCAGAGAAGCAACAGAGCAATGACGCCTGGGCAAAGAGAAGCCGGACGGCTCTCTCTGGTCCAGACCTCCTGTGGAACCTGAAATCAGCATCGTTAACCCCTGCTCCTACCAGAAGCGGGGACTCTCTGCTGACGCATTTCCTAGAGAGGTGGACACCGAATTGGGTCCTGAACGTGAGAAATTTACTTTCACAGCAAATTTTATTTATTTTTTTTTTTTTTTTTTTTTTTTTTTTACTTGGTCTGCATTGTTCTCATTGTTCAACACCACAAAAGAGTGTCGACCTTTTATGAGATTATGCATATTTTAGTCTTGCAGCAAAAGCAATTAATATTTGGTGCGTGTGGCGACTATCACCGGCCCTCCCTGGAATCTAATCTTACTTTATTTATTGGAATTTCCTGTTATAAGCCAGAGAGGGACGTGCAGCACCTGGGTGATAAGAGGGGGGAAATAAATGACAGACAGGGAGATAAGACAAACAAAAAGGGAAGTTTACAGACAGGCAGTGCTATTGGAATAAAAAAACGTGTAAGCTACTGTGTCATTCCTAACACCTTCATCCCAACACTCCAACAGTATTGAACACCAGGAGTAGTGGAGGACCCAACCGTATAAAGTAGGCTACCAAGAACACAAATGAAAGAAGTGCTGGAGAAAACATGACCTTGAGAAGTGAGAAGTGAGAAGTCGGATTTAATGATTGGGCAGAATGCATCAGCAGTTCACATCAGTACTTATCAATGTGACTCTCGGAGGAGCTAACAAGGTCTGGATAAAATATGCATGTGTGTAGAACAATCGAAACCCAGAGCGTCTGGCACTACTTCATTCCTCACACAGATCGGCCAGGTGTCCACAACAACCCGGGAAGTGGGAGCATCGACCATGCCAAACCCAGAGAGCCACCCGGGCCACCGAGAACCACGTGTGAGATCCAACGACCAGGAGGAGAAAGAAACCACACCCTCCCAGGAGGCCAGGACAGGTCCAAGGGGCCAGCGACAATGAGGGCCCACCCAACCCCAACCACCCTTCACCATCCACCCCCATCCCCAACCCCCACCCCCGCCCACACACCCCCAGCCACCCCAACACCCGGGAGACAGGAGGCCACCGCCATGAGGCAAGACCCGCGAACTGAGCGCTCCCTCCCGAGGAGGGGGACGAGAGCGAGGGAGCACCAGGCCCGCACGCAGCAGGCCATCACCGGGCGGCATCCAGAAGGCGACCAAGCCGGGTCTGAACGCAAACCATGGGGCCAGTGTGGGCGAGGAGAGAAAGGGAGAGGGAAAGCGGGGACGGACCAGCGCCACCATGAATCTGACAGGAGCCCTGCACTCCCACACACAGAGACAAATCGAGAGCACGGGAAGCAGAGCAGGCCGAATCCACCAATCAGGGAGCAGCAATCAAGACAACGACTCCACTCACCCAACCCCGGCCAGCAAAGAGCCCACCACCAGCCCTCAATTACACTGACCCAGCCGGGCCACATCCCCAAAACACAGCTGCCGTGGCACCACCACTGAGGCCACAGCATCAGGGGCCCACCATAGCTGCAAGGGGACTCCCCCAGGCCTCAACCTCCCCCTCGCAGCCCCGAGATTCGAGGGGGCCGGGTCCCACCAGAATGGCCATTAATTTAATTTAGTGATCACAACCTATTTATGGGCTTCCTGCAATTCCAGACGAGGGTATTTCTACCACCTAAAGCGTGGTTCGTGCAAGTACCCTGTGTGTAATGTGGTGGCTGTAAAAGTTGGAAGGGCAGGAGAGGCTGCAGGGGAAGAACAGAGGGCTGCAGGACAAGGGCACTCTGCAGCCAACCCTAATCCGGATCCCCAAGCCACCCCAAACCCCCCCAAAAGTGTGAGTGTGTTTACTGTATTAAAAATTGAAGAGCAGGGGGGCAAGTGGATCGTGGTGGCCCCTGCTCTAAAATTGAAGAGCAGGGGGCCCACCGTCTCACTCCCCACCTGCCTTCAAAGCCCTATGTGTTGAGTCCCTATATGTGCCTAAATGTGACTATGTATAGTGAGGTGCAAGATATGTGAAGTGCAACATTAAGAGGCATTCAGGTGTGGACCCGCCCATGGGAAACAGAGCCGCAAGGGGAGTAGACGAGATGGGCATAGCTCCTGAAGCACTGGGCCCTCAGGATCAAGAGGCCAGGGACCAGGGAGATCCCACACAAACCAGCAGGCTCTACCAACATCTTTCTTGACTCTGGAAAGCTGCAGCCTCAGAGCAGGGCCCCAGCAGCCATGCAGAATTAGAGATGCAGCGACCAACCAGCACAGGCGAAAAAGGATCGAGTACGCATTTCACCAGCCGGAGCCAGATGGCGCATGCCAGCGCCTGCAAACAATCTCAACCGGCGGACCCAGATCGCTGCCCCCCAAGCTCCGGGATGCCCCCTTGTGTGCGAGGGAGGCCCCCCCACCCACCGTAACACTGATCCGCCCCACCACCACCCCAGCACGCAGGGAGACAAGTTCGCTGGGGGCGACGGAGGCCCCTCATCCGCTTGGCCCCCATCACAGCCCAGGAACAGCTGGCCGGACACGGATCGCGGATCGAGCAAGCTGAGCTTGGAACTCCAGTGGTGATGGCGCGGCCCAGGCGATTGCCTGAGCACGTGCGGGCCAGAGCACCTCCACACTCCCCACCCCAGAAGAGAGCCCCCGGCCCCTGCCAACCCCACCAGCGACGACCCCCCAGACACCTCGGGACGGAGAGGGGGGGGAGGGAGGAGCAGGCAGGCAGAGAGGAGAGAGGAGGGGACGCGGGCAGAGTGAAACCGGGAAGCACCTCCTGCCCCACACCCCCCAGAGCCAGCCAGACCGGCCACGAGGGGAGATAGGGGCAACCACCCCCTCCGACCCTGGAAAACAGCAAGGCCCAGAAGCCATAGGGCCCAAAAGGAGAGACATTTGACACATCCACCCCCTCGGGGAGTGGCTACAGCCGGGCAGGCCACTCAGAATCGTGAAGCAACACCAGGGACAAGAGGAAAAGTAATCCCCCTTGTGACAGCACCCAGCCTTTGGATTCCTTGGATCCATCATTCCCAATGAAGAGACATACTCAACTGCAATATAAGAGAAGAGTGAGACAAGTTAGGGATCAGAACAAAGGCACAGAGAGAATGAATATTTTCTGGAAACAGCTCAAATTTATGAGGGACGGCATATGCTAACAGACAAGAGCAGACTATGTAGTTATATTAAGAGCTCTAATAAATAGAGATTTTTTTCTTCTGCCAAAAATGTAGGACAATGTTTTAAAAAAAAACAAAAAACAACAAACAAGAATAGACTATAGATTTATATTGAGAGCTCTACAATGGAGACCATTTTTTCTGTAAAGATCTCAATTCAATTGGTTCTTTCAAAGCAGATATTTTCTCAAGTGAGATATGCTCAAAAAGAGGAGGTTTAGCCAATGGGTAATGTTGGGATTGCTCTCTTATCCTTCCAATTAACCAAGATGGACTTCTTAGCGATGGCGAGAGCTACAAGCTGCGGGTTGGAGGTGAATGACTGGTACTGTCGCTGTAGTAAAATCGCCAATTAAGCATAAGTTTGGAGATTGTGGGATCCTGCAGTCCAAAATAGAAGAGAGTTTCTGTGTTGCAATGTTGTTCAGAATTGAAAATACAGGAGAATATAGCCACAGTGCATGAAAATAAGTATCAGTAGTTTTTGAGTGCATTTTGGGTGCACAAGTCAGACTGTGAGAAACCCATTTCTCATACATTTTATACTGCGTTACGTGTGCTCTGTGGAGAACCTTAAATTGGATCAGTTGTAGGTTAGTATTTTTTGTCATGCTAAATGTTTTTTCCACAGATCTGAGTTCAAAAATCATGGTCTAAGGGCATGGTTAAATCTTTTCTCTCCCCTATTTTTTGATTGGTAAATGTATAGAGTCTGTCTTTGAGAGGAAACTATACATTTTTGAGGAGGTTTTTCTTATTTTTGGGGAACACCGATGTATTTGATAAAGTCAGGTGGCTGTAAATCAGGTGGCTGAGAGAGGTGGACTGAAGTGTTGGGATTGTCTTTGTAATTGTTTTCTTTACCTGCAGGTATTGGAGAAAAATTCTCCATTCCTCATTCCAAAGGTTTGGAATAAGTCTGTGTATGTCATAAATATGTTATCTTGGAGGAGGTGGATGGAGATGGGTGACCCCTTCTCTGCCCATGTACTGAGATAGAGAGGGGTTTTATTATATACAAAGTCTGGGTTGTAAACAGATTGGTGAGAGTATACTGGGTTGAAGTGGTGAACCTCAGATTTCAAGGGCTCTCCACCATGCAGACAGTGTGGAGTACATCATGGGATTCTTGAAGCAGGAATGATTTTTAAGAACAGAGGTGACAAAGGGTAGATCAGCGAAGTTTACTTTGGTTGCAGTCTAACTGTTCTAACTCCATCCAGGAGTTATATTCTTCCTGTGGATGGATCCACTTGATAAGGTATTGTAACTGATTAGCTAGGTAGTAATGCAAAAAAATTGGGAGCCTCCAGTCCACCTTCAGACTTATTCTTCTGGAGAGTAGCCATGGCTGATTGCCAGCCTTTTTGTTCTTTGGAGTAGAATTTGACCGATAGCTGAATCTACAAAGGAACGATGGAAATAGGGTTTAAATGGGATCATGGAGAAGAGATAGTTGATTTGGGGGTAATATTTTCTTATCTTGACAGTAGCTATTCGGTTCCAACAGTGAGATAGGAAGGTTATTCCAATCTAATTGATCACTACACACTTTGTTCACAAGTGGTGTGAAGTTCAAGTGGACAAGATCTGAGAGTTTGGAGGAAAGATATTTATGCCCAGATATCTAATGTTGCCTGTAGGGAAAGGGAGTAATGAGTGTTTTGGATTGCAGGATTCCATGAGCTCTCTGTTAATGGCAGTATAATTGATTTTGACCAGTGGATGGAGTAATCTATTAGGCGTGAGAATGCTGTGATGAGTTTACATACTTCCTTCATTGATGTTTTGGGTTTTTCTAACAGCAAATGTCATCCGCGTGCATAGATTAATTTTGTGTTCAGACTTCAGAGATAGATACCTTTGATACTGCTGGTTCCACGCGACCGCTGCAGCCAATGGTTCGGAGCAAAATTGTGCAGTAAGGACAGAGTGGACATCCTTGTCTAGTTCCCTTTGCAAAGTGAAGCTTTGTGAAGTGATCCCATTAGCTGGGACAGTAGCTTTAGGTGAGTTATACAGAGTTGAAACCCACTGGATGAATGAGTCACCAAACCAAATTTATGAAGTACAGATAGAGAAAGCGATCCAGTTAACTTTGTCAAAGGCTTTTTCTGCATCAAGTGACAGAACGATTTGCTTCTCACAGAAAGGCCACAATAAATTGATCTACTTAGGAAGCCTTCTAAAGTTGTTAGTGGAGTGTCTAGGCCTTTAATAAATCCTGTTTGACTATAGAATTATATTTTGATAATTTTCTTCCAACCTAGAAGCGAGTGCTTTAGATAGTAAATTTGATGTCAGAGTTGATTAGCGACAGAGGCTCTATAAGCCAGCAGGCTGCGTAGGGTCTTTATCTGGTTTCAATAATAACTTTATTGCAGCTGTGTTCATGTGAGCGCTTATATAGCCTTTATTTTTGCACTCCATAACTGTTCTGAAAAAGGGGTGCTAGCATTATTGCCGAAAATGTTTTAGAAATTGTGCAGAAACTATCCGGACCAGGTGCTTTGCCTGCTGGACATACTATCTAATGCACAATTGTAATTCACTGATAGTCATTGGAGCATCTAAGATGTCTCTGCATTCAGATGTTAGTTCAGGCAGCTTTAGATTGTTGAGAATATGTGTGAATATCGTCTTTGTTGGGGTTAACTGTTGCTGAATATAGCTTGTGGTAATAGCTATAAAACATCTGATTGATTTCTTTGAGGAGATTGAGTATATTTGCCAGTAGGATCCTGAAGGTTGTTATAAAAGATTTTTCTCTGTTGCGTTGTAC
Source organism: Synanceia verrucosa (assembly GCA_029721515.1). Taxonomy (NCBI): domain Eukaryota; kingdom Metazoa; phylum Chordata; class Actinopteri; order Perciformes; family Synanceiidae; genus Synanceia; species Synanceia verrucosa. Next base: position 47,830 of record JAQQSB010000893.1, on the reverse strand, counting down.
TAAATTACTGAAGAAATTTGCCTGATTTGTTGCTATGCTCGAAATCATTGTATCTCAGTTGTTGTAGTAAAAATCTGTTTTCTTTGATAAAATGTGTCGCCGTAGCATAACTTTGCATTGTGTAACTCAGGATTGTAATTGTTCGCTTGACGCAATGGCTAATCCTGCGAAAGTTGCTTTAATTTTTCACTCAATATCTGTCTCCATTTGTTGTTCCTTTCTTTTCTTGTATGAAGAAGTACCGATATTATTTTACCTCTTAATTACGGCCTTCCAGGTTTCCTAAAGTAAAGAAGGAGATGAATCTGGAAAGTCATTATTTTCTAGAAAGTCTGCTCCACTCTCTCCTTACCATTTGATCAAATTCAGGATCTTTAAGTAGAGATATGTTGAAGCGCCAAGTCTGGAGGAGGTTTACGGTAAGTGTCAGTTTGCAGACTGAGGGATAGAAAAGGTCACTGATGACATCAGGTGAATTCTAGTGGTAATTTTCTGTGTGATGGAGTTATTTAAAAGAAAAAAGTCAATTCTTGAAAATGACTTGTGTACTGCAGAAAAGAAAAGTATATTCCCTTTTTGTTGGGTTTTTGAGTCTCCAGATATCATCTAGTCCAAAAATTTTTCATATAGTCCCGCATGGTTAGGACTGATTTTAATTGTTTAGCCTGCATTGGCATGTCTGGGATCGGGTTCACAGAGGGATTTAAGACTATAGTTAAAGTCACCTCCAATACAGTAGTTGATGTAGCATTTAAGTCTGCAAAATGAAAGAAAACTCAAGAGTTAGTTGCTGGATCATCACTATTGGGAGCATACAAGTAGATTAAAAATTGTGTATTGTTTATCAAAAAATCGTTAAGCTTGAATAATAATGTATCTGCCCTCTGGGTCTGTTATCAAACAGTTTAAGGTAAACGGGACTCTCTTTGTGGATTAGAATAGAGACTCCTCTTTGTCTACTATTATAACAAGATGAAAATATAATATTATAATTTGAATCTGTAAGAGATTTCTCTTCTGATTGTATGCAGATGTGTCTCTTGCAAAAAGAAGAAATATTTGCTTTTAGTTTAGAGACATAGTCCAGGATTTTAATTCTTTTGCTCTGTGAGCGTATGCCATGTACATTCCAGGAAACTAGGTTTAACTTAGACATAAGAAGAGACGATGTTCAGACACTGAGTTAATGACAGTGTAATGTAAATAGAATGTCGTGGTTTGTGAGCTGTAAATGGGCCAGCATGGTAAGGTGTAAGGTATTGCTTAAAGACTCATGTAGGTGTTAGGGACAGATGTATACAATGAGTCAAAGTGATATGAATCATAAAGACACCATGTGCCTGTGAAACTAACAACAAATACATTAGACACAGAGAGTCATGACAAACAGAGAGAGGTACACAGGGTGGGAGGGGGGTAGGAGGAGTGAGTGTGAGAGAGAGAGGAGAGGGGTACATGGAGATTTAACACAGAGAGGGGAAGAAAAAAAAAGAATAAAAGAAGGAAGGGGATCCCTAGTGGGGGCACATTTGCAGAAGGTAAACATTTGAAACTTGTGAGACGGATTGCTTTCTCTATATACTTTAAACTAACGAGAGATATATTTAGAAATCTGCTCATTTGTTTTTGTGGTTACTTATCGCTTTCTCTTAGAAGAGCCAGGGGTGATGGATGATTCTCTGTAAAGCTGGCCATTCATGTAGAGTTTGTCCACTACAAGTGCAGTCCGCTTGCCTCGCTGTCTGTGTTCTTTCAGAATAGGAAACAGGACTTTGCGCTCTCTCATTAATTCTCTGTGAAATTGGTCATTCATCCCGAATGGTTTCCCTTTCAGCTCCCGGGTCCTTTGCTCTTGACAGCAGTTCTTTTTGTTTAAAGTGCTCGAATTTAGCGATGATAGGACGGTGGCCGTATACTCTCTTCTGGAGTCCAAGTCAGGATGAACGCGTGGAAAGTGATGTTATTCACAGTCTCTTTTCGGGATTTTAAGAGCCGGGCTTGGCGAAGTTTTTAAACTAGGGACTCTGGGTCATCCGCAGATTCTGGAATCCCTGAGAAGATCAGATTGTCCCGCATGCTCCTGCGTCTGGGTGTCAAGGACTAAGCCTTCAGAGATTTTATTCTCTTTTTTTAAGGATATTTACCTCTGAAGTGACGGTTGTCATGCGTGGAGCGCGAGCCTCGGTGTTGTCCCTCTGCAGGTCGGATATCTGCTGGTGAGTAAACTCCAGGCTAGCCTTCAGGTCCTTAATCTCATCATGCTATACCTTAAGTATGTTTCCAGCTTTTTATTGATCGTAATCAAGACGCTTATCTGAATAATCCGTGTAATCCTTGTCCTGTGTGTCAGTAGAGAGTCTCGTTTTCTTCCTCTTGTTTGGGTTGTCCCAAGTGAGTTTCGGTGTTGGAGCCTTCTATGGCGCACCGAAAGAAATAGTCGCCGATGAAATTTTCAAGATCCTCCACCTTGAGTGAAGCTATGTACTAACGTTGTCGGTCTAATTTAATTGGTCTGCTTAAAGCACGGAATAAGTTGGCAAAGAGCGGTATTTTGCTAAATCTTAGTCTAGCAGCTGGGGGAAATGCCATGTTGGACCTCGCAGAAATCTCACAGGTCTCCTCATCTCACAGCCACCTCATCCCTCACTGACTGGATTACACACTGCTCTCTCAGGACAGCAGACAGAAAGACAGAGGGACGAAATAAAGAGCTCCGACTTTACAAAGTCATAAGTTTTGTTTAGTGAGTCAGGCAAACACTCAACTTTCCATTGAGGCAGCCTTCACAGCAAATTTTAAATTTAAAGTCACATCCATGGTACAAATAGGGAAAAAACACTTTTATTTGTTGAATATTGTGTTCAATTAACATTTTATTTATTGGGTTAAAATATATTTTGTCCTTATATTTAATACATACATATATTATTTATTACTATCATCATTACTGGATTGTAATATTTCATACTTGTTATTTAATGCTTCTTTTCCTACTATAGCTTATTTTACATAGCTGTTAAGTGAATTTCCTCCAGTGGGGATGAATAAATAACTGTTCTATTCTATTCTGTTCCTTTATGGACTTTGTAACGGCATGAGTCCAAACACCATGAAGACTCAGAGGGAGGAAACCCCTTGTTCACATAGTCTAACTTGTTCTGGCTTGACCACCTCATGTCCATGAACATCATCACAAAGTCCGTCTGAGATCTGCACACACACACATGCACACACACACATACACACACAGCACAGTCAGCTGAGTCTGAGTGCTGGAGACAACACTGTCAGTTAGTGCATCAAAATATTATAGTGAAGCTTAATATTAGTTATTGTAACAAGTATTAAACAAGCATCAACATGATGAAACAGTTACAGAAAAATCATCGCTTAATCTACTCTGGCTCTGACGGGAGAGTCAAGTGTTTTTTTGTTGTTTCTTTCTGCTTTAATTTCAAATGAAATCCCTTCCGGTGTTTTCATGGGTCATATAACTTTGAGTTTGTTAACATGAGGCCTTTATTTTGATATGCTGTATGTATAAGAATAAATCCTCAATGCAAGCTTGACTAGCTTTATATAGAAAGACAATGAGTTATCTTGATGTGTAGAGTTTATTCTGAATAGAATTCAACCGAAGCAGTGACATGGGTAAGCATGCTGGTATGACAAAGTGCAGACTACAGAGCTCCTTATATAGATTTATTATCTTCGTTAATTACAGTAGAAACACCTACAAAAAAGCTCAAACTAAAGCTGGCAGCAGGTTATGGGCTTTCAAGCGACTGTTGAAGTTAGTGACTCCTCCTCTACCAGCAGCACTAATGTTACCTACAGCAGAACATGACTGATATCTGTGCTCAATCTTTAGTCTGTATAAACGCTATACTAACATTTTATTTATGAGATACTGATGAGTCGATAGAGTGACTCTCTTTGTTGTCAGTTTGTTAAGAATTATAATCAAGGAATTTACCATGCAATTGCTGTGCTCAAACCAGGATTGGTGTTATTATAGTTATTTTAGGTGATTGTCTCTTGGGATTGATTTGATTGATTTTTCATTTTACGGTCTGTTTCTGACTGTAAAAAATAAATAAAGAATAAAAACAAAGGAATGAAATAAATAAAAATAAAAAGAGAAACTTCAACAGGTGAAAAAGTACTACAGAAGCTTCATTTATGAAGATGGATTCCCCTCACAGTGCGGGCCACTCATGCATCGTAAGGTGCTAGTAACACTCTCCATGGTGGTGGCCCTGGCTGTGCAAAAGCATATGGGCTGAAGACCACCTCGCTTGTTCACTCATTATATAATCACAATGTTTGTTTTAAGTGTTCCAGAGTATGGTGTAATCATTTATAATGAAGGGTCCTCTCTCAGATGCTAAGGTTATGACTCATATGGCATAATTTGCATAGTTAATAGTGTAAATAAGAGGGGCATGGGTTGCATTTAAACTGAAAAGTGATTTCCATTTATATTATTGACAGGTGTTGTTTAAATTGGACAGTTTGTGTTTTTAAGGGTAGTTCATTTTTTGCTTGATTCATGTTGTTGGATGGCTATAGGGTCAATTTACAATTTAATGTTACTGATATGTGTTTTGAGATGTGTTAATGTTTCATCACAGTAATATGCCTGTAATGCTCGAGTAAGGTCTGTTTTACCTTCCCTTTGACGGTTGTCAGAAAATTTTAAAAAATATAAACTTCTGTGTTTGGTATTGATCTTATGATCAATAATTGGAGCATTGTTTTGGATTTTTTCTAAATTTAGGAGTTCCTAGGGTTGGCTAGTGTCCTTTTTTACAGCAGTAAATCCTTAAAATGTCCCTTCCAGAATGCAGTGGCTTGAAGCTACAGTGTCTCAAGGAAAACAGATGGCTAGTTATCTCTAAGTTGACTTCAGGTAACCAAGGTCAGAGGAGTCTGCCACTATTGGCCCTTTGATAAGGCCAATGGCTGATCGGCAAGACAACAGGCGCCACTGTTATTTCAGAGTTTAGAATGCGCATGCCCTGACTGAATCTCTACTCAAGAGTAATGCAAGGCAATATACTTGTACTGAACTGGGTGTCAGTTTATAAGGCTGAGCACCATAGGAAAGCTAGGAATATGTGGCGGAATCTGGCAGCTGTACGGGTTGTCCACGACAAAGTTCATATTCCTCCTGGATATACTATCAGAATCTTCAATAAATGTTACTTCTTCAATCAACCACGGGAGGCTCTTGGGTGCATCCATTCTTTCCTCATTTACTATTCAATATTTTCTTACAACACTAATTGCACCACTGTGCCATCCCCAAAAAATGTGCATATGGTGTTTCCAATATCAGATTCTGAAAATCATCTTCTTATTAATGTTTGTCTCAGGTACCATAACGCTCAGACAGAGTGAAACACCAGTCATTCCTCTGGAGTAAACTGTATGGAGACAGCTGATAAACATGCCTGCCGACGGCTTACTCCATGGATCTGGATGCAGAATTTCTCAATGATGAGGAATGGACACATTACTGCGCGAAACCCTCTGGCGATATATTTGGTGCATCAACTTCACCTCTTTCTGCTCCTTTTGATGATTCTGTTCATCAACAACTTGTGGAGAGTCTCAGTGAAGAAATTACTCAGTGCAGCCCCATGGTACCAGCTCCACTCGTCACTGACCAGTCAAGTCACCTGGAAGAGTCCTGCAGGTGCTCATAACCCGGGACATGAGGTCACTGTCCACCATCAGCTGGATTAAAGTGTGAGCGGAGCACAAGCAAGTGCACCATATGCAGCTCCACATAGCTCGTAAGCAGCCAAATACATCCATGTCTACTTAGACAATTAATGTTGGACTAGCTGCTCCCATCATGATCCAGGGACTGCAGGACGCCATGCAGCCTGGTCCCCGTCACGCGTCAGGCAGGTGCCAAGTTAGCCAGGGACAGCTCACATTTAAGGTAAGATATACAGTAAGTTTAGGTTAAGGGATAGATATCATAAAAGCCTTGTCTCAATACCTGCATCAAAAAAGATGTCAGTCAGAGCCAAAGGATTGGCAGAGTAATCAATTTGCAGCAGTAGCACTTACTGTATACAACAGTCAAGTTAAACATGCTAGTATTCTTTAACCCACTGACAAAATGCAGAATTGCTCCAAATAAGTCTTTGTAAATGAAGCCAGGACTTCAGAGTGTCAGCAACACTACCCCAACAACTAGCACTTACTGCATTCAGAACTCAAGTTGGTGCCAGTGTTTAGGTAATGTTGATGCCAAATTTATGCCTGTAGCTAGTGGTGTGAAAATTATGGAAATATGTTGTCTTTGCATTTGTCCAGCAATATGTCCATTGAAGAATTCACAAATCAAGATAAATTCCCAAAAGAGACGCACTTATGAACACAAGAATCATGTGTATCTCCACTTGAGGTGATCTGAGAGCCACTGACAAAATGCAGAATTGCCTGTAATTAAGTCTTTGTAAATGAAGCTAGGACTTCAGAGGTCAAAGAACACTACCCCATCAAGTAGCACTTACTGCATTCAGAACTCAAGTCAACTGAATATCTTCAATGCCATATTTTTGGCAAGCAATCCCTCTCAGATCACCTCAAATGGAGACACACATGATTCTTGTGTTCATAAGTGCTTCTCTTTGGGGTTGTCTTGGTTGTGAGTTCTTCAACATAGGGAAACTAGCTGGACAAATGCCGAGACAATCACTTTCTATCATTACATATTTGTATGGCTTCTGGAAAGGCTTATTAATGGAGCTCCAACTACATGCCACAATGTAGCAATGAGTTGGACTGAGAAAAAGTCATTCTAATTTAACCCTCCTATTACCCTCAACATTAATAATAAATAACAAATTCTTGCCTGCAGTTTGAGCCATTGGAGGAGTTTGGGTGTTTGTCCCTGTCTGTATCTCTTTCACAATAGCTACAGCAGCTGGTGACGCTCTTCCAATGCACCGCTGCTCTCTCAATCTGAGGTTTGAACAAGTGCATTACACAACTCTCCAGGAAAATCCTCCTTCTGCTCAGTTTTCCCTGTTCCAGTCCTTGTTTGTTTGACACCATATAACAAATGCATTGTATGCGCCACATCAATTATGTGAAAGAAGACAACAAGGCCAAAGAGCAGTCATGCGTCGACAGCTGTATGTAGCTGTGGACTTTGTCCAGGTTGTCCGCTCCTCCCTTTGTGTCACTGTGAACCTGCACCATTTGTGGCTTTTTGTCTTCTCTGCTGCTCAGGGCAGCATCTTTGTGCATGGTGCTGAGCAGTAAGACATTTTTCCCCTTTCTTGTGGCAAAAGGACACCAAAGCTGCTTTATCAGGTGAAGGCAAACACTGAAGATAAAGCATTTTCTGTTCTTGACAGCAAGAAGTTCAGGAGGGAAGCTCTGGTTTGTTCTTTTTTCTCACTGTCCCCAACATTGTGATCTTCCTTTTCAGCAATTCCTCACCCAGGGCGTCATGATGTGAAAAATTATCACACGCAATATTGTGCCCCATACAGTCCTTGGCCATATCTGCTTCAACTCTCAGCCCTGATTTTTTCTGGTGCTTCTCGTCAGGAGATTTGCCAGTGTAAACTTGCAAATTCCAGGCAAAGCTGGACTGGGCATGATTACATGCCGTCTATATCTTGACGCCATATTTGGCAGGTTTACTTGGCATATATTGCCGAATGGACAGCTCCCAAGAAATGCAACCATCCATTCATCAACAGTGACGCTGGAACCTGGATTGTAAATCCGTAGTTATGTCAATGTAGGCTTCTAAGTCTACCACATCGAAAATCTCTTCCTGCCGTCCCCATACACCACGCTTCTTCTAAATTGGCCATCACATGAACAATATTTTTGAATTGGTAGCGTGATGAAGAGCTCAAATGATGACTTGATGTCATCAGCACGACTGATAATGTATCTAGTTGGGCCTGGAACCATCTTTATAACATTGGCTGCCCTAAGTCTACCCTTCTGTTCCAGTGGACAAAGGGATCCATAATATTTTCACATTTTTGGAGGGGATCGTTTTGCTGGTTGGAGTGCCAACAGGAGTGGGTCAACACTCTCATTCTCATCAGATGAGAATGAGTCAAAATCAGGGTCTTCCCTGACACAATCTTCTGCCTCAGACACATTCTCCTCTATGTCATTCTCACTTCCAAAGAGCTGCTCTAAAACCTCACTGACAGTAAACCTTCTTCCAGAGGCCATTCTCAAATAAAGAGAGACAGATTGCAGATTGAGAGCACACTGAGGAATGAGTTTGGATAGATGTTTTTATATGTTTGCTCCTCCCTTATTTTGCATGAACCCACCAATGTCCTTAAGTGGAAAACCCACCCTCCACAGCACGAGTAGGGTCATCAGTTCTACTTTGGCAGGTGTGAGCAAGCTCACTTGCTAAATAATAACATGTTGGAACGTTACTCCACTGCCTCCACGGGCACAATTCACCTTCATGCAGAGACAATTTTATCTTTGCATTTATTTGACGCCAGCTATGTATTCTTATCTCAGTCAGCAGCCTTCAGAAATAATGCTTAGCTAACATAGGTCATCTTATCTCAGTGAGAACTGTTAGCAACTGTGACTTATAATATCATCGAACAGGAAGGGTACATGTTGCCAACATCTCCTCAACCGACAACAATAAAACTATAAAAACCATGTTCAGTGAAAAAAACTTGTTAAAGATGTTGCCAACATGTGAATGTTAAGGTTACTTACCTGTCTGTGGCGCCACTCTAAAAATTCCTCTGCAAGCAGAGATCTCAAGCTTCTTTACAGCTTAACACGCTGTAGAGTTCAAATTTACAATCGTATGTCTGGGTAAAAACTGACCTGCTTGTGACTCTCTGTCTGTTGTTAACTGGACTGGTCACTGGACACTAGACTGATGTGTGTGCGTGTGTGTGTGTGTGTGTATACATGCATTATGCATTAAGATACATTAATGTGTAATAATGTACTGATTGATTTTTGACAAATATTTAGTTACTTTGCGTTGTCTGGTAAACGAATGTGCAAATGATAATAGAAGGTACAGTACAGATCAAAGTATTTAGGGAATACAGATCAAAGCAGATTAGAACAGAATGGAACACAACTGAAGTGTTTAATAGAAGACACGCTGCTCATTTCACTCTGGAGAAAGTGAAGACAAAACTTTTGAGCTAGCTGGATCCATCAGTTACCGGCACTCAGAAGTGGGCACACAAATACATAAAGTAAAGCACCTATTAACCAGCTATTATTATTATTACCAAAAACACATTTCACCAATGGTCTGTTAGCTGTCAATACAACACTGTTCTTACAAAATCTCTCAAATTTTAAAGTACCTGCTCCAGTTCATATTGTATCATATATCATATTATTGGGAGTATTAATGCTGATACATCAACATGTAAGCTGTATTTGGGGACTGGAGCCTATCCCAGCTGTCTTAGGGCGGAAGGCAGGGTACACCCTGGACAAGTCTCCAGTTCATTACAGGACACATAGAGACAGACAACCACTCACACTCACATTCACACCTAATGCTCAATTTAAATTAGCCAATTAACCTTAATCCGCATGCATGTTTTGGATGGTGATGGAAGTCAGAGTACCCAGAGAGAACCCACACAGACACGGAGATCACAGTAAGGCCCCGGGGCCGTGAATCGAACCCGGCACCTTTCTGCTGTGAGCGACATCCAGCTGGCGAGGAAGTCACATTAGTTTCTTGCAGTGAAGTTCTGTGAAAATATTGATCGCTACAGATCAAGCATATTTTTCATTAATATTGACGTCTAATGTATATATAATGTGTGTATATATGTATACGTATATATATATGTATATATATGTATGAGTTAATAATTTTGTTCTGCGCGCATAACAAAATAAAGATTCTCTAACCTTGAATTAGCAGTCCAGCAGGGACAACAGATTAGCAAGGCATGGAGTCAACCATGTAAAACTTGTGTGGAGTACAATGTTTGGCAGTTCAGTCACTCCAATGATAACAACTTGCAGACTAAAGTAACCTTGTCTGGAACAAACGATGGAATTTAAACTTGGAGAGCATAATTGATCTCAGCCACCTGCCTACTGTATCTGATGAATTACAGTAGACGCCTGATCCAGGAGACCTTCAAGAGTCTGGAAAAGTATGGGATGAGATGATCTACATGGGGTTGCTATGGCAGCATTCCATACAGGGGAATTAGCTCAAATAGTAGAGTGCTTTGCTTAGTATGTGAGAGTGTAGTGGGATTGATGTCACACATTCTCCCACGATAGTTTAGCTTCTATCTTGGCTGCTTTGAAGCGATAGTCCCATTGTTCAGATCCCTTTATGCAAAGAGTTGGAAACCTTTTTTGTAAATCATGTCTGGTTTTCACATGCAAACTTTTAAAATTTGAAATAGTTTGTTTTGGAAATGGTCTTGAAGACTCTTGAGCTGACTGTTCCAGTAATAATGAAGTACGTTATGTTTTGGGCAAAAATAATAAGGACAAACTGTCTCTATTAAGGAAGGAATTCAAAACCAGTGGTGGAGTTCCTGGTGATAGTTGCCGATCGGTAGTGCATCCATGTGCAATACCGCACATAGATGAAGTGTTTGTCGCACTATGCCACAACACAACATGCAGAAACACGCACTTTGCATCGGATATCAGCTGATCATTTATGGAATTAAAGTTTTCACGGATAATATAATAAACGCATCATTAGGATGGAGCTTGATGCATACATGCATGTCCGATCCCTAAACCTCTCTCGTCGCTCAAATATTTCTAATCTTTGCTCTATGTTTACATGACATGTTTCAAAGACATCAGTGTATTGTGTACATATACATGGGAGAAGTACATACAAAAATTGTAATTTCCAACAATGACAAGTAACATTTATGTGTATTTTTAAATTTACACACTGTCATAAGTAGGGGTAGATTTTATGAGTAGCTACTTGGAGATCTAGGCTACTTAGATGTTGATGAATGCAGAATCCATCAAATTAGCTAGCTGACCAAACTTTGACATTTTTAAATAAATAACTGACATATACAAGGTATATCTATAAACTGAATTGGGAATGTGGATTTTCCTGTCTCCTAATCCTGCCTCTTTCAAGGGCTCTTTTCACAGATGGACTTCAGACGTCATAGTTCTTCTTTTTGGCCAAACAGAGGAAAAAGTGTGTGTATGTGGTCTTTCTCTTTTTTGGTATTAATGGCTGGTGGGGTTGACCTCTGTAGTAAAGCTCATGCAGGGTAAAGGACCAACAGCCCCAAAACCTCAGCTGGAAGAAATAAGAAAAAGTAAAGGGAAATTGAATTCAACTGAGCTTAATTTTGAATATGTTCAAAGAAACCAGAATGAAAAAATAAAACAAAAAAGACGATATAGTTATGAAAAAACATCCAGACATAAATGGCGAGATAAACATACAGCCCAACAATTCCTTGGATTATTGGATAGTTTTTTGTTTAGAAATTAAAATGAAGGCACAACAGCAAGATAGCATAATGAAATTTAAATTATGGTATTCTACAACATTGATGGTGGACTCAGGACCATGCTGAATTAATAGTATTATATTATAGTCAATATATCTATGAAAAGTATACAAGGTCTCAGGGGGGAGGAATTGATCCTCACCAGAGGAGTTTCTAAGAGAGTAGATGTCTTTTTCCTGTATTCTGGTACTTTTAAATAGGTCGTTTGATAGCCACTTTTAACTGTCTATACAAGCATGAGAAGTGTATAACTTAAAAATTGTAATGACAATTGTATTATCATCATTGTTATTATTATAAATTATAATAATATATTGGTTAAGCTGATAGTGTTGGCACCAGTTCATATATTAAAAAGCTAGAAGTGCAGAAATGGATTGGTAACAGCATATGCATGTGGTACAGCAGAATGCATAGAGATGTCCACACATGCTTCCATGATCCACATTAACAGGCTACGTAGACCAGATTTCCTCAGGCTTGAGTAACGCCCATTTTTCTACATCAATATGTATGTGTGAGTGAAGATGTGTACAAAGAAAAGCTCTTTCACAAGTATAGCCTCTGCCCTTAGCCACATATGATAATATTGTGGTGGCTACTTAAAACGTGTCTTTGAGCTGTACGATTTCATTGACAATAAATCAGACCTGCAGCTACTTGCATGTTAGCTTGTGTTTGAAATCTTACCTCTAGCGTCATGACGACCAGAAGGTAAAAGTGTTGTTCTTGTTTTGTTGTTGTTGACAACGTCGGTCGGAGAAAGACCTGAGTCAAAACCTGCTGTTTGCAGCTCGATTTTGTTGCGTTCCAGGGCAGCTGTGGCCTTCCTCACAGCTGTGGCACAGATTTCAACATGGTGGGGAAGTTCCTGCTGCTTCTGACAAACACCACACAGTCTATGGCATCACCAACATGACCTTTCTCACTCTCCTCTTGTCTCTCTTCTTGCTCCAGTGTTGAAGATGCACACCGCTTCCCATATCGTATTAGTTGCGTGTAGCACGGTCAGTCAGACTGAGGGCAGTCAGAGGCCGCTGAATGCCATTTCCTCTCTGTGGGATTGGGCGGAATTCAAATTGATTTATTAACAGATTTATTTTGTTGATGAGTCAAAATGCAGCTATAAATGAAAAGCATTTCAGTTAACACATTTTAATTTGAATTATGGTACAGATTCGCTTCCATATCCTAGTTAACTGAGTGAGAGAGTGAACAAGACAACAGTTCTTATTTAGTGTGGAAAAAAGTTCAGACTCTTTTTTTGTTGACTAACCTAGCAAACGTTATCGTTAGCGACCGTTAACGCAAAATAAGCTAACACATTAGCTAACAAAGTAGAATAAATGCTGCTTTGAGGTGTGAAGCACACCAGTTATCACAACATATTTTTGTTGATTTAAACCACTGATCCTGTGTTTTCAATTCATTTTTACCACTTATTTACTGTTTAAAAAGTTATCTGTTGAGAGAGACAACACTTACCTCTCTAAGACTCAGAGCATGAAGCAGCTCTCTGAAGTGACACAGCAGAATTACAGCTGAGGCGTTCAAGGACACTGGGAGACTGAAGGTGAGGGACATTGTAGATCATGGCTAACATTACTGTCTTTAAGAGGCTGTAGGAGGGCTAAATGGCAAAGCTATTGAAGCTACTGCAACCATATGAAAGTAGAAAAACTAACAGACGGACAAAAAAGATGAGTGTGTAGGCAGACACTGTGGACAGGCGTGGTGGATGTCAGACGTTATTTGTTCATAAATATGTGAACGTTATCAAACCTCTTTCAATCATTCTAGAGATTAATTTATTATTATTATTTATTATTTATTATAAGTATTCACTCATTAACTCAACTCTTGGATCTGATATCAAATCAAAGGTGAATGACAAGTCTCAGTGAATAGTAGAATAGATCAAGTTAAACAAAGAATTAATAAATCTCAAACACATTCTATTTCAGTAATACCTTTTGAAACACATCAAAATTAAGGAACAAATATCAAATATGAAACAAAGATAAAACTAGAATAATTTCTATTTTTTCCATTTCTTTTCAAATCTCAGCAAAGGTGTTAAATGGGACCCGAACAGACTATGTGTTTTGGTGTACGTTATTGCAGAAGTAACTCTGTCTCCATCTGCCGTTATGAGCTCCTCAGGTCTCTCCCGGCTCTCCCCTCACCTTCACCAGCCCAGTGAAGGCTGCAGCATGCACTGTTTAATCCTCAGCCGCTTGGCTCTATCCATACGCCGAGTAGGGAGAGAAAATTTAGGACAATTCCCAAGGGTCCACGACTGACAGGGTCCCCAAAAAATAGATAAACACCAATATAAAATTATTAAACCATCATCATTGAGTATATATACTGCATTTTAAATATAATATAGAAATTAATTATCTCTTTGTTTTTAAGTGTGTTTTGGGCAGCAAAAGTTAAATATCCCCATTGACCAAAAATGTCTATCTATATTGACCAACTCCCCCAGTATCTACATGAAATGGTTTGGTCCTGCCTTATCAGTGACAGTGCTCAGTAGCACTTATTATGCACCAGAGCTGCAGTAACAAATGTCACCTAGTAAACCAAAATCTGGTTTTCAAAAAAGTAAAGAGAGAGAAAGAGAGAGGACAAAGACAAAAAGAAAGGATGTCAATCTCTAAACCAGTTTTTCACCAAGAAAGATGGGTAGTCTAGTGTGTGCTGTGAGTGCCATTAACGCTTTTCCTCTGCTGCCAAACCGATGGTCAATGCTGAAGTTCAGTGAAACCCGTCACACGCTACCAAGTGTCACCTGTCAATCAAAGTCACTCACCTTTACCAGAAACATGGACACTATGTCTGGAGAAGTTTCTGTTGCTAACTCAGCTGCTAACTCAGCTGCTAACTCCTGGGCGGCTAACTCAGCTAACTGGCTAATTGTAGACTGTAGTTGTAATGTGTGCTGAATGTATTCATACCTCTACAGCAGCAGGGGCTGGTTTATGCTAATTTTTAGACCCACCTGTAGCATAAATTGAGCATAAAATAATGGACCTTTCTTATAATGGAGACATTCTGTAACTTTCTCAGTATTTTTCAGAATCCTGACACTACCTGGCACCTAAGTGCTAAAGACTTAAGTTTTACGACTGGCCATCTGTGTTGGTTAATTTTTGATTAATTTCGATTCAATTGGTCAAGTTTTTGTTCTGTGGTTTCCTACTACAGGTTGCTTGGTGTCATTTTTACAGCTGAGAGAGGGAGTTTTCACATAGAGAAACTTTTAATAAAGTGTAACAAAGCAGTATTAACATTAAATAAGTTAAAAGAATATCTCAGTTAACTTATGGATGTGGGGAGGAACCAGTGGTCACACTCAACTGGACCTTCAACAAAGATCATAAAAGCTCTCAGCTGGTCTGGAGTGCTCTCTCTACTCTTTCTTCAGTCCTTCAGTCAGTCAAGTTCTGGTCTTCATCCTCTCCACTGCATCTCTGTTCTCCCTCTCCCACATGCTGGGAGTGGAGAGGGAGAAAACAATGATGACCCAGAGACAGAGACATGCTGTCCCACCTGCAGGGGCCCATCACCTCATAAGGAAGAGCGCTTCTCCAGAATCTTCATTCTGCTCCAGATATGACTGGAAGACTCTGAATGCTGCCTCTGAATGGCCTCCTCAGGACTCCAGCATCTCATGGCATGAAGAACAGCCTATCCAGACCCTTCCACTCTGCATCCCGCCTCACAAGCTATCTTGTCTCCTCGTCGGTCTATTCGACATGCTGGTGTGAATCTGTCGGTCTCCCCACCAACAAAGTGGAGCATGGCATATACTACATACATCTTACAGATATTAAAGAGTTTGATGATTAGACGCTAAATTAAATGAGCTCAATTTAGGAAGCTTAATCCAGCAACCTTAATATTTAGTAAGATATCAGTAAACGCTAAACCAATTCTGAACAGTAAATTACTCAGAATCTTCTCTGATCCTTCCTCAAACTCTTAATCGCTGAACGCCACCAAACCTAAACCAAATTTTGGTGAATAGCCTACAATTCTCTTAATTTGGTCTAGATAACCACCACTGAATTTAACTGGTCATTGAATTAATTAGTCAGATATTCATCCTTTGAACTTTGCCTTTGTTTAATCATTCATTCCATTTTTTGTCACAGTGAGTCAATGTCATGTATCTTCCATCAATCTTCCTTTATTCTAGTTTTATTTTCTATTTTATTATTTCTGTTAGTAGTCTGGTCATTTTAGTTTGTCAAACTAATCATTTATTATTAGTTATTTTCTGTGACCCAGTAGTAGTCTGGTTATAGTTTGTCAAATAAACTTCTCATTTTAAAGAACTTGGTTATTTGATTTGTGTGTGTGTATATAAAGTAATTGAATCACTGTACACTAGGTCAAGAACTCTGTAGCACCCTGAGATTAAGAGACTCTATTAATTAATGTCAAATTCACAGAAAGTTTTCCCTGTTTTAGCAAAATTTCTACTGTTAAAGGCAATTTTGGTTTATGATCAATAACTTAAAGATATTGTTCATAAATATATAATTTGATATTAATTAATGATTGACTAATCTATACACTATTTATGCTACAATGTGGTGAAATAGTTTCTGTTCAATAGTTTAGTCATGTAGTTTGTCAAATAAACATAAAGAAAGTTGGTTATTTGATTTGTGTTAATCTATAAAGCAAATTGAATCACTGGACCACGAGGTCAAAGAATCTCAAGAGCACTGCCTTGGGATTAAGAGACCCTATCATATCAAATCTGCAAGTTTTCCTGTTTCCACAAAACTGGATGAGTGTCTGTGTGAATCAATAACTTAAGAGTTATTGGTTATAAATACTGATGTTATACAAATGAATGACTGATTATTCATGTGCTACAGGGAGCGTCTTTGTGCTCAGTGATCCTGTCAGCTTCTTTCTGTGCACTCATCAGCCTGTCTGCCTCCACTGACTAGTTGTTCACTGCTCTTGTAGTCATTTCTGCAGTATTGAGCTGCTCCCTCTGCAGGGAGCTTACTGACCCTACAAAATAAGAAAGAAGTCAAGGCTGCAACCCTTCTCAATACACAGGATAACACTAATCAGACCCGGAGTCAAGTGCCAGTGTTAGAAGGAGAGATGGGACGGCCAAAATGTGATGTGTGTCCTCAGGAACTACAAGGCCTGATCAGAATGTCCTTACCAGTCTCATGCATTGCAGGAATTCTAGGTGTATCTAAAAAGCACAGTAAGCGCCGCATGCATGATAATGGTCTATCCATAACCCGGTGCTATAGTAACATAAGTGATGAACAACTGAAGACCATTTGGTGAGATCAGTGAAGACCAGAACACCACACGTGGGATACAGGAATGATGAAGAGATTCCTTCAGGCCATAGGACACCGTGTCCAGTGGGAGAGAGTGTCTGCATCCATGCATTGTGTAGACCCAGTTTGGGTACTCTCAAGACTGACAAATATGGAAGGTGTGTTGCAAGGAGGACATATTCTGTTCCAGGTCCTCTTCATCTGTAGTACATATTGACACAAACCACAAACTGATCAGGTATACCAAACATGTAATGATTACATGCTATTTTAGATGTTTACTTTGGTGTATTTGTTATTCCTTAAGAGGTTAACACCCCTTGTTTTGCATCAAAACAACTCTAGATTTTATTCTCTCTCTCTCTTTTTACTCTCTCCCCACCAAAAACAAAAAGGTATGGCCTTGTTATCTTTGGAGAGGGTTGATGGCTTCTCTCAGAAAATTAATTTATTAAATGGACATTAATAAAACATTAACTGAGAAGACAGTTGAAAAATATACAGTAGGTCCTCACACTAAACTTGCTATATACTTGCATACTTGCTGTATGCACATGCACAAAGTGAATGGCAAATGGAGTGGCTATCTGGGTTTAATGTTGTTTATTGTGATCAGATCAGGACTTTTCACTGTTTGGATTTGTGCCTGTAAGGGCCAAGAGGCAGATTTTGCCACTCAGTAAGGTGTTCCTGCATAATCCCACGTTTGCTGATGATGTCACGTGCATGCTCACTGTGATAGGACTTATGTCATTCTTATAGGAATGGACCTATAGCACCTCTGTAAATATACCCTGTATCTACATGTTCATCACCTAATAATAAATGATCTTGTGCATAAAAGCTGTGGATTAACACCAGCTTTTCCACTGAATTATAAATAAGCTTGTCAATTTCAGATCATGTACCTGGTGCAGCAGCCAACAATAACCTCACTGCGCTTGATTTCTTCTTGGAGGCAGTGCAAGTATGGCTTCCCATTGAGGTTAGTTCCAACAAACTAGCATGCAGTGACCCACCATGCTAGTCAATGCCCAATGATTTGTGCATTTAGCTAATGCTATCAGTTAATTGTCATTATTAAACTAAATTGATAAATTGCCAAATTAAACAAATCTTATACTTAAGAAAACATCATGTCTCCATCTGTGCGTGTTGGAAGAATTTTTACCGGTCTAAATGGTTTCCGCCGACATCACGTTCTGACATCACTGTGATGTGTGGGAAGTACCATAACAGCAGAGTCACTTTTATGCCCAGTATGGAGATCCAAGATGTCATCAATATTCAAACCCATATCTAACGAGGACTCATATGGAATGCCTATATCTGAAGCCATATGAAACCACGTGTGCCACACTAACCGAAATCCATATACGGATATAGCTAGGCCCTATAGAAGCTTCTTCCTGCTTAAGAATGATTTGGTATTACCTTTGTCCTAATACCTGTCTGTGTTTGGAATTGGGAAATGTGTTAGGAAGTTCAATGTGAAGAGTTAACAATCTCATTTATCTTTTTCTTTAATGTTGATGCCGATTCTCCTTTACAGTAGAGGTGACATAGGTGTCCGAGAATGTTGGCATACTTTGATATATGTTCACCATCAGGGGCTTGTGGCAGGGGCAGTTTCATGTGTCAGGAAAGAGTGTGCACAATCAAAGAGTATCAAAGATCCTTACATCAATTCAACTGAGTGTCATAATTGGACAGAAAATAATACTGTTTCAAATTGAGGCTAGTTGTTTATTATTTTTGTTGTTGTTGCTTTTTCCCCAGAATGAAGCGTTTGTGTGGCGAGATGTTTTGGAGCAGTCCTGGCGTCTACTAACACTCTTCACGGCCTTGAGGAAGAAGAGTGTGCGGTCGATGACAGCATCCTGTTCTGCGCCCAGCATGTTTTCCTGCCGTCCTGCAGAAGGATCTGGATGTCTTTAGGGTTGGTTGGGATCATCACCCTCTGAGGACTGAGAACAACAGGTCCCCCAAAAACTGTGGACAATGGGACCCTCCACAATCCTGTACATCCTCCACCACTGCCAGAGGTCCCAATTTGTGTTTTTTTTTTTTCTAAGCAAACAATCAGTACACTAAATAAAGATTGGGGGTTTTTTTAGTTTTAAAATTTAAAATTTAAAAAATTTGGGAAGCTAAAACCAAAAACCATTACAGTGTACATAAAAATTTGGGACATTTGTAGAAGAAACATTTCTTGGCCACATTGAAGAAAGAGGACCAGATACTATATTTTACTTGCTGCATCAGTGTAGTATGTTAACATGTAGATCAAAAGTTGTTTTCCCAATTGTTTTACATAAAGGGGAAACCATCCATTTTCAATATTGAACTGTCTACCCCTTTTAGAGGAATTGTGTTGAAAAAAAAATGAGTTTTTTTTCCCCTTTTAACATGATTTCTATAAGTAATTTTGAAATGTTTTTTTTTAAATATAGAGAACGGAGGATGCAACTCTGCTGTCAACTCTGAGAGGACGTGGGATTGAGCCTGTGTCATTCTTCCACGGTTGAATGTCCCCTATGTGAAGAGGATATGGCAGGCCTCACGACAACTATTAAGTTACAAGACCATCCGAGTCCACGGAAAGACATTTATTTAGCTGACTGAATTATGTACTAAACCGTGTCGTAGATCAAAATAGTGGTTTATTTCAAGGTCCATTATTTATTTGGTATTTGAGCCATGGAACACCATTTGAGATGTAGATCACATCCAAAATGTAATATTTTGTTGTTGTTAGGGATACTTTGTCCACAATTCCATTCTATACTGATGTACTTGTAAACAGGCAAACATAGATCAAAATAAAAAAATTGTACTGTACATTCTCTAGTTGACTTAATTTAATTTAAACATTTGTATAGCTTCTTCTCAGCACTAGTGCACAGAGCGCTTACAATATTTATAAACTACAGGGAAAATCAAGAGAACATAACAGTCAAAGCAAAAAAACAGTCAACCTATAAAAATTTAGGGAAAAGAATAAAGAAGAGGACAGTTAAGAAAAGTAATGTTCAGGGGGCCCTCCACCTAAAGAGACTGAGAAAGACAAAATAAATTAATCGGAGTAGCGCCCCAAAAAAAACAAATGGAGAAGAATAAGTAATTTGTCAGGAGTAAAAACAAGGTTAACTAGATGGAGGACCACCGACCTGGTAGAAAGGGGGAGAAGAAGTTAGTAGTGAACAAAGCTTTTTTTAACCAGGTGTGTCTCCAGCTGCCCCTGAAGTAGCTCCCCCATACGCGGCCTCTCTCAGGTCCTGAGGGGGAGAGTTCCACAAACGGGAGCCACCTCAAATGCCCGCCTTACTCCAAGTCCTAAGCTCATACACTGCCAGGAGCCCCGGTCAGAGGATCTAAGGGAGCCGCTGGGGGGAGGTCATGGAGGAGGTCCCCAATGTAGCTGGGAGCCCGCCCGCTGAGGGCCTTTTAGGTGATCAGCAGCAACCTGGGCTGGATTAAAAGAAACGGAAGCCAATGAAGGCCGCTAGGGTGGGGGGTCATGGACAAGGCTTTAGACCTGGTGAGAGTCTCTGCTGCATTCTGAACCAGCTGCAGGCGGAGGGGAAGACTGGTTAAGACAAGTGTAGAGAGAGCTGCAAGTCAATCCTGAGGAGACAAATGCATGAACAGCCATCTCCAGCTCCGGTGTGAAACAATCGAACGCAGCTTGGCGACGCTCTCAGGTGGAAAAGCTGTTGATACAAAGAGCCCTAACATGTTGATCAAGATGCATGACTCGTCAAAGTGCACCCAAGGTTCCTAACACTGGGGGATGTTCTTCAGAGGGTCCAGATGTTCCTGAACCCTGGCTGCTACAGGTCGAGCAAAGATCAACACCCGTCTAGCCGCATTGAGTTGCAGGAGGTTCCTGGACATCCAGCCTCAATGGCTGCCAGACATTCCAGCAGGATGCTGAGGCTCTGCAAGTTCTCAGGACTGAACGAAGTGAAGCTGGGTGTCATCAGCATAACACTGATAGGAGACACCTGGAAAACTGCTGAATAGATGACCAAGAGGGAGCATGTAAATAGCAAACAGAGTCAGTGCCAGCACTGAACCCTGAGGAACCCCCCACAGAGGAGCTGGATCAGTGCTGAAAGAACCAACTGTCACAGAAAAGATCTCTCACAGAGGTAGGAGGAGAACCACTGCAGGGCCGTCCTGAAACACCTGCCCAGTCTCTGAGCCCGTCAACAAGAATACCATGATCAACTGTGTCAAAAGCTGCACTGATCCAGCAGGACCAGGACAGAACATCTGCCAGAATCAGAGGACATCAGGATGTTATTGGACACCGAACAGGGCTGTTTCTGTGGGGGTGATGCTTAAGAAACCTGATTGAATTTGTCACCAATGTTTTTTGTTGTCAAATGCTTGGTGAGCTGGCAGGTTACTAATTTCTCCAGGACTTTTGGGTTCAAATGAAGCCTTGAGATGGTAAATTAGTTTAACAGTTTAATAGTTGTGTACATTGTTTAACCATTAAACTTAGATTTTTTAGCTCTTATGTTTACCGGGGCATCCTGAAAAAAAGCCTTGATGCGCTTTTAGACCTTCCCCCAAAAGAAAAAACCAGGACGGGGGAGCGGGGAAATTGGAAAAAAGATCCTGTTACTAAAAACCAAATGGGGGAGAGTCGGAAAAAAAATACCCTACAACCCCAATGCACCGGTATTCTGCCCCAGTTGCGAGGAAGTTTTAGTCAGCTTTTAATAGTGAACCAAGAAAAGTGTTTTTTAAATTGTTGATCAGTTGATTTTTAAAAAAAAAATCTGTAGTCATTGAAGACAGTTGGTGAGACTTGATTTTTGTATTAGGACAGCTGTTTGTTTTTTAAAAATGGGAGCTGAAGTTCAACCACTGCTCATTTAACCTGAAAAGGTGTTATTGATTTTATTTTTGATGTTAATGTTGTATTTGTTTTTCATGTTAAAAAACAGCAAAAGAAAGGGTAAACCAAAACTGTTAATTCACATATAAGTTTTAGACTTATTTTTAGACTTTTGTTGTTCAAGGACTATCAAAAAAAAGGACTAAAGGGATTAATCCAGTTTATAATTTTTCATATAAAAATATCATTTTAAAAAGGGGATATGTTTTTTTTTGAACAACATTCATCTACTGTATTTCAATGCATTTTAAAGGACCTTGATTGTTTGAGGAACTGAGATTTAAAAAAGAAACAAAGTTAACAGGTTGTTTAATTGTTTTTCAGAATGACAGAGGGAAGATTTTGCTCAAAGACTGAAGCTTTTCTCTGTAGGGGGGTTTTGAACTCTGAATGGGGAATGTTTTTTCAATCCCACTTGATGTTTTTTTTCTCCAATTTTTTTTATTGATATACTGTAGGAGAATATTTCCCCCCCATCCTTCCGGTACCAAACTGGATTGAGGGGTGAACCTGGGATCTGAGGAGATGAGGGGTCACTGAAACTGGTCTGTGGTCGTCAGAACCTTCTGGGATGAGACGGGATGGAATTTTTTAGTCTAAATTTGCAGAAAAATTGAATTTTGGGAAACTGTTTTTTTCCCCCTGATGGGGGTATAGTGGGGGGGGTGCTTTCCAAGCAGTTGATTATTTTGTTTCCCCGCAATCACAGTCCTTTCCTCCAGTGATAGTATATGTTGCTTTTATTTTGTCTAAAAGTGAGGAGAGTCATGTATGGCCTATTTTAAACAGTGATTGGTGGGGTTAAATGTTGATGTTGATGTTCGGGGTTAAATTCCTGGCATTTCCAGCAGTTTTTAAAATTTCCAATTAAAGGAGAGGTTTTGTTGTCACCACGTGTTTTGAACACAGCTGCTTCCTCCTGCAGTCATGGAGAAGAACTGAAAAATTTTTAAATGGGTTGTTTTATTTTGAAAACCCCAGACGGCTCAGTGGCAGATCAAATGTAATAAAAACCATGAAAACAAAAGTTCATTTAATATTTTATTTGAGTTAGCATCTATGAGCTGAACAAGCGCAGTTTGTGCAGGTAATCAGATGGATGCTAATGGCAAACAGGCTAAACTTTTTTTAGCAGGATCAATTTCCCCAGAACTGGGGGATAAACAAATGAAGAAGTTAACCACTTTTTAAAATGGTGTCAGCTGACGCAGATCACAACATCATGAAGATCGGTCAAAGACAAACCTGGTTGTTCATAAAATCAAGAACTCATTGAGTTACTAAATTACACAAAGTGGTTTTTCACAGCAGGTCATGATTGGGCTCCTGCACCCTTGGAGTAAGTTGGGCCCTGAATGTAGTTGGATTTTCAAGAAGTATACCCCCAAAAATCAAAGGAAAGTTGAGACGATCAAAAAAATTACACATTTCATTGACAAATAATCCCCCCAAGTGAAAAAAACCCCGGTCTAACAGGAAGAAAGAAATTTTCATCACTTTTCAGTCCCTTCAGATCCCCCAAAAATTTCCCAGTGTTCACTCGATTTGTCCTCTTTTTATCCAGAGTTTTGTCGCAGCCGTTTTTGCCCCCTTCTTTTCTTTTTTTTGGTCTGTTAGAGTGAACCATCAAAATAACACGGGAAGGGTAGGCTGTTTTCCTGCCATTGCCCCGAAAAATTTTCCTTTAACCTGTATTTCTGAGAGGATCGGATATTTCCCCAGTAAAGGGGGAGGGGGGAAAATGAGCAGGATAACAGAAGGCACTGACGGTTCTTTCCATTTGTAATGGGGATTGGTCAGAGTTTTACTTTCCGAGCTGCCACAGAGGTCTGATTTTTTCTTTTCTTTAAAAGGACCATTTCCCCCAATATAAAAAAAAGTTTTTCAAAAAGAATACAGAGTATATTTTACTTTTGGGGAGATGTTTTTTTGAAGATAGATAAAATCTTGGGTTTTTTCCCCAATGGCAGATAAAAAAAGGACCTAGCAAAGCACGTTTTCAGCTGAGCCAAGTTTAAGGTTGACATGGAACAGGGAAAAGCTGATTTTTTAACATTGCCCTGCTTAAATTCATTCCACCAGATTTGAACTCAGATCATTTACGGG
The DNA here is from genome assembly GCA_029721515.1 of Synanceia verrucosa. NCBI lineage: Eukaryota > Metazoa > Chordata > Actinopteri > Perciformes > Synanceiidae > Synanceia > Synanceia verrucosa. The sequence continues at coordinate 23,960 of JAQQSB010000893.1, read as the reverse complement.
CCAAAATTTGAGTCATTTAGTGGGAAACATTCAGGGGGATGGGGAAACTCAAGAACCTTAAAATATTGAAATTTTTGGAAATGATAAGAATGTGTTTGAGGGGAAAACCCCATTCATAAATTTTGTCCAACACAGAAAAAATTTTTTTTTTTTTCTTCCCAACAGGATGAAAAGAACAACTGCATTAAAAAACACTCACTGCCGGGGGGAAAACCCATCCCTCCAGAAGAGACTGCAACCGCTCAGCCGGGCAGAATGTTGAGAAATGTTGGAAAGTTGAACCAAAAGGGCCCCCCCCGGATTGTTTTCCAACCTCCCAACATGTTGATTTGGGACCCCGGGGTGGGCCCAGGGGAAGAGGGAGGAACAGAGCTTAAACCAGAAAGCAATGGGGTTTTTTCTGTTTTACAACCGTTTTATCGCTTTTTTATTTGCCTAAGTCAGCGTCAACGGACATAATTGTCAAACAAAAGTTAAAAAGTTAAAACGTCAGCTGAAAAACGGGATCTAAACAAGCTAACACAGGATAGCCCCCCGGGCTACCTCAACCCAGAGTAACGCCAATTTCCCCTTTGACCAAAATACAATCGCCATATGCGCCTGGCGGATTGAAGACGACCAGAGGGCAGAAACACAGGGGGGAACCCGCCCCCAAATTGAGGTCCACAGATGGAAGAAGGCTAAACCCAGCCGAGGCCGCACAGCACTCGAGGGACGGGGCACCCGGGAGACGGCGCAAAAGCGTCGACCAGTTACCGGCCTTGAAACAGGAGCGACTCGTATGAAGAAGGAGATCAAACGCTGGATAGAGCTGAGGATTTAAAATAGGTCGCATCGGCAAACCGGTGGTTGGGGGAAAGAGGGTGGGGAGAAGGGAAAAAACGCCGGGGTCCAGTTAACCCGAGATGTTGGAGTTAACAGGAAAGAAAACGTTATTAGGGGCTATCGGTTCTGACAAGCAAGTCAACACTTAAACCATTTCCCCGAGGTTTTTTCATTAAGGTGCCAACTTTAAGAAAAGGAAGAGATTTTGAAAGGTGCTGCGACAAAAAAAAACAAGCGAAGGGGAATAGTTCGGGTTCGGGGATTTCACCCGGGCGTCACCAGAAGCAGCACCCTTCACCGAGGGCGAATCGCCTTAAGGGCATCCGCGTTGTGGGGCCCGGATCCGGGATCACTGAGGAGGGGACACGGTGAGCTTCAGAGATCCCAAAAAGAAAAACTTGGGGGGAAAACTGGTCACTGAGCTGACGGGATGCAATTTTGGGTAAACGCACCCATTTTTTTACACGAGTTGTTTGACAGAAGGAAAATATACCCCTGTAGCTAAGACTAAATGTTATTTTCCCCCAATTGGGATATTGACTGAAAATTTTGTTTATACAATCAGATATCTTTCTGTTTTTTTTCCTTTTTTTAAATTTCTTCACTAGCATTTGGCAACCCCAAATTATTTTATTTATTTTAAAGAATTCTTGAACATGGTTGTGTTTTTAAATAACGTGATGTTTAATTGTTGTGTTTGTGTTTAAAACCACAAACCAAAAATTCAATGAAAAGTTTTGAATAATTTCTCCTCCAATGGGATGCTCAATGTCCCCCGGGAGAACATTTGTCCAATCAGGGGCCGAAATGTTGAAAAAGTTGCAGGAGGGGGCTCCCAGATGCTGAAAAGTTTTACCGGGCTGCTCCCTTTTCACTTTCAGGTAAATTTTTTCCCCCAAAAACAGTGAGAAAAGGATCAATTTATCATTTGTCATTTTAAAATAAGCTCTCAAATAAACTATAAATAAATCATGGGGTCACCCAGCAACCCCCGCTAAAGTAGCCTAAAAGGGGCTCTTCTTACAAAAAAGGGGTTTTTTCGCAGTATGGTACATTATGTCAGATTATCACAAACACCAATTTAATTTTAAAGAAATTTACAACCACATGTCATTTGGGCCAAACGATTTATTCTGTCAATAAACCCCATAGGTTACAGTCTGAGCTCGCTAGTTTGGGATATTTTACAAGTAGAAATTGTTTACAGTAGCAACGAAAAGGAACCAGTAGCAAAATTTGTTTGTAGCAACACAGTAGCAACATTGTTTATAGTAGCAACATTGTTTACAGTAGCAACCAGCCCTGATTTTTTAGTTCACTGTCATCAAAATTATCACAGAAAGGTAATGAAATGCAGACTGATCCAACCAGAAGTGAAAAAGGTAAAAATATATGAAAACAAATAGGAAAGAAAAATATATATATATATATATATATATATATATATATATATATATATATATATATTTGGAGTGTGTTTATGGGACTAAATTTAAATTTTATGCTAAAAAACCTACAGATACTTAAATAAAAATAATTAAAAATAAATATTTACAGTATATACAGAAAAGTGAAAATGTGAGTGAAGAAGTAGTGGAATGATATAATTAGTGCAAACAGATTAAAGTGAATACTAATATTTATGTACAAGATGCAGATGCTGTTAAAAAACAATTTCTGACAATATTTCGTTAATTTTAAATATTGGAGGAGCTCCCCTTTTATACTGATGGGCTACCCATATTGACGTTTTTGCCTCTTTTTTTAAACCCAAATTTTTTCTCAGCCACATGTTGAGTTCATTCTGTACTACATTTTTTTGTTTATGTGTTTATTTATATCCCCAAGATTGAGAAATTTTGTTTGTGCAAACTTATTAATAATCCTGTTTTCATTTTCTGTTTCTTGTAATATTCTCCCAAATTTTGGGGGCTGTGTTATGGGTTTAATCAAGGCAACTGGGGGGGTATGATGTCATATGGATGGAAAAAGACAACCAGCCAAAAAAAACCAAACTATATATTATACGTGGTGTGTGGGGCCACAAGATAGGTTGCTGAGGTTGTCACAGTAGGTGTGTGTGTTTGCCTGCCTCGCCCGTTCATCAGCACACAAAATTTATTTTTTTTTATTGGGGGAAAAGGTCAGCTACAGGGAAGATGGGTCTGTTTACCAAAAGGTGTGAGCTGGTCAAGGTTCAGGTTTGCAGGTCAACAGGGTTTTTGGACAATGAATATACAATTATTGACATGTCCATTAATCTTTTAAAATTTTAAGTCAAAATATGGTGGGCCCTTTCCTGCTGGGCCCAAATTTAAGGTGGCGAAAATAAGTCCAGTAAGGAAATGTTACTGATGACCTTTTCGCCTTGGAAGAATGCCACACTGTTTTGGGCTCAGACACTATCATCTATCTATCATCTTCTATCTATCCAGGTAAGGAGGAAATGAGGGGCTTTTCTGATATCCCGGGGGGACCCCACGAGGCAACCCTCTTTTTCTGCACCCCCTCCAGTCCTTTTACCTCAGCCCCACCCTGTTTTTCATAGCTGCAGGCCCCCTGGTGGTTTCACCATCCAACCCCACTGGGACCTACCACCTGGCAGCCCATCCGTCACCCGCTCTCCCCATAATGAAACCAAAGTGACAATGGTCATTTTGGGAAAGTTGCTTGATTTTAATATTTTTTTTAACCCAGCATCCATAAAAAACTGCAGTAATTTGTGAACATTTTCATTGTTCTTTCTTTTTTTTAACTGTATTTAATTTATGATAGAATGTGCCAGATTCCGCATGTCGAAGCTTGTAATACCTGAGGAGTTGGGAAACCCGGATTATTGCACCCCATTTGAGCACTCTGCAGCATCCCTGCCACCCAAACCTTCTGCACCCCCGGGACACCCCGGTACATTGTTCTGACCCAATCCTCACCTGCGGACACCAGAAGGACAACCCGGGCTGTGTTAAAGTGGGCCCCGCCAGATTTACAGTCAACAACCCACAACCTGCTTCCTCCCTGCCAGCCACTGGTGCACAGAAGACCCAATAGACAGATTTCAGGCCCCGCAAAAAATGTGGTCAGTTCCACACAGTAAGAATAACATATCATACACCAGTTTTCTGTTTTTGTCCTTGTAAAATATTTAAATATTTTGGGTTTAAATAGTTAATTATATGTGTTTAAAACTGTTCATTTATAAAGTGTTCATATTATCTGTTTTTAATTTTTTTTAAAATTTATAATATCGTTAATTATCTTCCACTTTTTTAAAATGGAACTGTTTGGGAAAAAATGTTTGTTCGTTCATTCACTTTTTCCCCGTCACATAAAATATTGTGATAATAATAAATGGTATCTGTGGTGATGGGCACCCAATAACTATGCAAAAATTAATCTAAAAAAATGAAAAGGCAAACATCACATAGTATGCCCCTAGCACAATTATAAAAAGACAAGGTTTTTTTTTAAAAGTTTGGGAAAATGGGAGATGGTCTGACTGAAGAAGATGATGGATGGAAAGAAGTGAAGATGTTCTTGTTTAGATCTCAGGAGGTTAAAAAGGGAGGAAAAATCCCACGCAATAATATACAGCTATACTATAATGATATTTTTAAATTTTAAATATAGCATAATATACTATACTATTATACTGTATTTTTCATTTTAAAATATGCAGATAAATTACAATATATTTTCATGTTTTTACATTTTAAAATATGAGATAAAATTTCATATATAATATACTTATATTTACATTTTTAAAAATATTATAATTAATTTATATATGTAATTTTTTTTAAAATATGCAGATAATATACAGCTATACTATTATACTGTATATTTTTTCATTTTTTAAAAAATGAGATAATATACAGCCCATTATACTGTATATTTTTTCATTTTTAAAATAGAGTTAAAACAGTTTTCTAATATCTGTATATTATTTTTCATTTTAGACAGATAATATACAGGATTTAATGTTTTTGTATTTGCTCAGCATAATATTAATTTATTTTTTTCTAATAATAATTTTTCATTTTTTAAATCTAGAGTTTAAAAAATAACTGCCCATATCTGATTCCATATTAAAAAGGAAAAACAACAACCCCCCATTCTGAATGAAAAAAAACATCAAAAACCACGCTCAGGCAATAATACACCCCTTTTTTTGTGACGCATAGTTCTTTCCAAAACTGAGTTACTATGAAAGCATCATTTACCATGATCGCCGGATCAACCCCAAACAAAATATGAAAGTTTTCGGCTTTTCCGCTCAACAATGCATTTATCATAAAGATGGGTTTGGAAAAAAGCATGATTTTCCTTTTTTCTTTTTTCCCCCTTTTCTCTTTCCTCTTCCTTCTTTTTCCCCTTTTTCCCCCCAAAGGACAGTGCCCGGCTTGAGGGATTTTACCCTCGATCCTGATTGGGGAAATAAAGTTTGGGGGAAAGAAAATGTAACTATTCAGTACTCCCCATGATCAATAAACACCATTGACTCTAACTTAGCCATGGAGGTCAAATGTCAGAAACTATTTTTTGATGAGCAAGAAGAAGCAAAGGGGTCCCTCATGTAACTCAAACCGCTTCTCCCGTACCAAAAAATATTTTTGGGGAAGACAGAGAGAATCAGTTTTCAGGTCTCAAAAGGGAAACTGAAACAAGGTGCCCCCAACAGCATGTTTTCATCTAATACCAACTTTTAAACTTGAAGGGGTGGGAAAAGGTGCATTCAAAATTGACCTGCTTAAAAAAAGGTTCCACTGAGAGTTAATCAGGTTTTTTTTTAAATAAACATGTCAGATTTATTTAGGGGTTTAAAAACAGAATCATTTTAATCAGCAGAATTATAACAAAAATCTTTTTGAACGTTTCCCAAACATGTTTCTATGTTTATATAATTAATGACGTACACCAAAGTGGGTTTCAAAACCCAAAAGTAGAATTGTCTGGGGTTGGTCCAAAGGTGTCATGTGTTTAGTAGAATTTTTACTACACAACAGTAAACACTAGTTGTCGGTACTTATATATAAGGTCTGTTTTCCAAGACACTACTGGCCCTAAAACATATTATCCGGGGGTTGAAACAGGGTTCTTTTTCACAAAACAGGTTTAGGAAAAATTGAGCTGTTAACCCTGAAATGAGGGAAACTGAGTTTCCATTTTAAAAGGGAGGTAACTCAAACCAGAGAAAGAGGAGTAATTTTGTTCGTTTTACAAAAAGGTAACTTGCTCTCTTAAAACCGAAACAACTTATGAAACTAACCTTGGGGCCAGGTTTTTTCAATGAACCTGAAGCTTTTCCCCTGTCTGTCTGTTTCAAACCCACACACTATTTGGGGTTTTCATTCATTCATGATTATTCAGTCACAGGGTCGTTTTGGGTATCAAAATGACATGTCTTTCACTAATGATCCAGTGGATGAAGATCGAGATTGCAAAAGCTAATTTGCAACGGCAAAGATTTTTCAAAAATATTTTTGGGAAAATTTAATTGTGAATATTTGACATTGTGATCTTAGAAAACATTTTAGTGACCATTAAGTCAGAGATGTGTTTTAGGGGAACCATTCAAAAGTTTTTCCCCGAATATTATTGTGATTGCAAAAGGGCTACATTTAAAATTAAAGACCCCCCCACATTTTTTCCCCCTTCCCCCTTTTCCCGGTTTTTGGGGAAATTGTTTCATTCTTTTTAAAAAAATGTTCAAACCCCACCATAAGAATTAAGATTTCCAATTCAAGGGGGGGAAAACGAGCCCCCACTTCCGATGCCATGGTGACCCCCAAATCAGGGTTTCATTGATGTCTTTTTATCCCTGTGGTGTAAGGGAACCAGGGAAAATATCCAGGCTTTAAACCACAAATAGTTTTATCTGGGAAACCGGGAAAATCAGAGTTTTCTATCCAGAGTAGATCAACTCAGAGTTCAGGGGTTTCACCCAGGTTTTTTGACCCCGCTTTGTGAAATGAATCCTAACCAGATGTTCGTCCCCCTGTCCACCACCATCACTGGAGCAGGTTAGCAGAGAGCTGAGGGGATCTTGTCCCAACAAGGCAGCCAGACTGAAACAGGATGAGCTCCATTTTTCAGATGGAGAACTGTTTTTCCCCTGTCCGTTACCTGTTCAAAACCCAAACAGTTCATCAGATTTTGAGGGGGGACAGCTTGACTTCCTGAGGAAGTAAAGCTCTGTTGGTCTTCCACTTGGTGAGAGGGGGGGACCAGGTGAGGCAGCTCAGAGTGGACTTATATACTGAATGAAGACAGGAAACTGTGTTTACTATCTGAATATTTTTTAAGTCCATCATTAGTAACAATAACAAATAGACTATTTGGTTTTTTACTGTTTTAAAAAAAATTTGTATTGACCATAATAGGACTCAATTTTTAGACGTACCTCAGCCACTGGGGGGGCACCCCCCTCTCTGTCCCTGCAGAAAGGAAACCCACCTGTGGCTCAAACGACCAAACATTCCAATTTTTTTGGAAATTTTAAACCCTTTTTACATGACAGTTTGATAATTTGTTTCACTGTTTTTTTATAAAAACAAAAACAAAAAGAAAATTTTTTTACAAAAAAATCTTAAAAATTTTTTTTTTGGTTTTTTTTTATTGAATATATCTCATGATTTTTCTGTGTTTTATACTTTTAAATTTTTACTTCAGTTCAAATCCCCCACTGTATGTTCTCATTAATCACAGTGAATAGCTGACTGAAGATTTGTTTTAAGATACAGGATGTTTTTAATCACCCCCCCACGCATACACACCCCCCAATACACACCCCCCAAAATACACAAAATCTTCAATCCACCCCTACATCAAAAAGTTTTCCTTGTAAATAAAATTCCCATACACACACCTATATACAAACACTCCAATCCTACGAAAACCCCCCCCATCCCACCCCTTTACAAAAACCCACCCCACGCATACCCCACTCCACAAAAACCCATAAACCCCCACACACCCACGCATCACCCCCTTTAACACCCTCTACACACACCCCCACACCCACGCAAAACAGACCCACACATGAAAACCCAACAAACAACAAATTAAAATTTATTCTGGCACAAAGAAACCCAAAACCTGTCAGTGCATTTAAAGGGGAAACTAATATTAGTTATTGTTAAAAAGTATTAAATAAGCACCTGGTGTGATTACAAAAAATCATTTTGATTCCCCCCGTTTTGAACACTGTTTTTGCTGTTGAAAAAAATTTTCTTGACAAGTGTCGTTTTTACTCAGAACTTCCTGTGTTAATTTCTAAAACCCTCCTGGTGTTTGTCAGTTTATAGAATCCGTTTTTTAAAGGGTTTTTTATTTTGACATAAAAAAAAGTAGAAGAAAAAAACCCCAGTGAGCTTGGGCTGGCGGGGAAAGGGGTTTAAGACTGCAGAGCTGTCATTGATATTTTTTGTTAACATTTGTTCAAGATAGTCATTGTTTTGGGTTGTCATTAAAGGAAAAACCAATCAATGAAATTGTTTTGTTTTGGGTTTTTTTAAAAAGTGGTCGTGACAATTGAGAGCTAAAAAAGGTGGATTAAAATTGATTAACCTTTTAGTTTTTTTTGTGATTGAATGGGGTTATAAATGCCAGTTTAGTGAAGCTTTACCAGTATTTTTTTAAATATTGAATAAGAAATCTTTATGATTATTTTGTTTTTGGGTGTTTTTATTGTACCCTTGAAAGTGTATGGGGGAAATTTTTAATTGTTTGTTTGACAAGTTTTTTATGTCCAGAGTTCAGTGTTATTTTTAGCAAATTAAAAAATAGCTACCATGCACAAAATAAAAAGCTTGAAAAAACTCCACCCAATCATAGTTCACCAAACGGGCCACGAGATGGAGCCAAGTTTGTTTGTGGTGGAAGGGGGAGGACAGGGGGGGGACCAGGAGGGGGGAGCATGAGGGTGGACCGGGAGAGGTGGAGAATGAGGGGGTGGCCAGGAGTAGGTGGAGCATGAGTGGGTGGACGGAGTAGGTGGATCATGAGGGGTGGACCAGGAGTAGGGGGAGCAGGGAGGGGGGAGTGGGGAGGGGGTGGATCAGGGGGAGGTGGAGAATGAGGGGTGGACCAGGAGTAGGGGGGAGCGGGAGTGGGTGGATCAGGAGTGGGTGGAGCATGAGTGGGGGGAAACCAGAGGGGGTGGAGATGGGGGGGTGGATCAGGAGTGGGGAGCATGAGGGGTGGATCCAGAGGGGGGAGCATGAGGGGGACCCGGGAGAGGGGGGGATAGGGGTGGATCAGGAGGGGAAAAGGGAGGGTGGATCCAGAAAAAAGGGGAGCATGAGGGGGGAAACCAATAGGGGGAGCATGACTGGGTGACCAGGAGGGGGAGCATGAGGGTGGACCCCAAGTAGGTGGAAAATAGGGGGCGGACCAGGATAGGTGGAGAAGGAGTGGGGGGAGTAAGGGGGGGATCAGGAGGTGGAGCATGGGGGTGGATCAGGGTGGGGGGGGGACAGAGTGGTGGAGCATGGGGGGGATTGAGTGGTGGATTTAGAGGGGTGGAGCATGATGGGGGACCGGGAGTAGGTATTAAAGGGGGGTGGACCGGGAATAGGTGGAGTGGGGGGGAAATTTAATAGGTGGGCATGAGGGGTGGATCATATAGGGGGGAGAAATGAGTGGGGGGGAGCAGGGGGGTGGAGAAAGGAGTAGGTGGATCGGGAGTAGGGGAGCGGGATAGGTGGATAAAGAGGGGTGGACCAGGGTGGGGGGTTTGGGAGGGTGGAGGGGAGGGGGGGACGGGGTTTAAGGTCACGCCCCCAGAATGACCTTCAAAACCCAGGTGAGCTTTTTTCGTCTCACAACCGGGGCCGGAAAAGGGAAAAGCCCCTGTCCAGCTGCAGTTTCCAAAGAGTGGAGGGGGGTTTCCCGGTAAAACGGGAAACCAGAATCAAAATTTTTTTCAGCAAAAAAGTATTTTAAGCATTTAATAATTTGTCATAAAACCTCCACACCATGAAGGGGAAAAGGCAACGGGAAAGGGAAGCTAGCCCCAACCACCCAACATGGAAGGGGAAAACCCACATTTTGCAGAAAAACTCAAATAAATGTTAACACAATGCACCTTGACTTTTTATTTTTTGGGGTCGAAGCCCCCCTGAGAGGGAGCACCCTTAAATCGGCAGAAAGGGCCAAAAAAAAAGGAACAACTAGTAAAAGGGGACAAAAATTTTTATGCACAAAAAAGAAGTTTTTGCAGGGATCACGGGTTTCCAAAGACCCCTCCCTGTAGCACATGAATAATCACATTCTTTTTGTATAACATCAGTATTTATAATCAATAACCCCTTAAGTTGATTCAAAACAAACCATCCATTTTTGGGAAAAAGGGGAAAATTTGGGAATTTTTGATATATTTTAAACCCCAAGGAGTTTTGAGATTTTGGACCTTTGTCCAGTGTTTCACGGGTTTTTAAGAACACAAAATCAAATAACCAACTTCTTTATGTTTTTTTTGAAAAACCCACATGACAAAACCCCCAAAGAAACTATTTAAATTAATTTAGATAAATAGTGTGAGGATTAGTAAATCATTAATTAATATAAAAATTATTTGTGAACAATACCTTTAAGTTTTTGGGATCATAAACCAAAATTGCCTTTAAAGGGGGAAATTTTCGCTACCCATTTTTGTTTAAAAACGGGGAAAACTTGTAATTAATTTTAAATTTAAATTGAGCCCCTTTTAATTTGGGGTGAAAGAGTTTCCGGGCCCCAGTGTACAGGGGATTCAATTATTTTATACACACAAAAAATCAAAAAAACCAAAGTTCTTTATAAATGAGAAGTTTATTTGAAAAACTAAAAACCAAGATCATTCACAGAAAATAACAATAAAAAAATGATTATTTTTGAAAAACCAAATGACCAGGCTACTAACAGAAATTTTAGAAAGAAAATAAAAAACTAGAAAAAAGGGAAAGTTTATAAAATAAAACATTGACTCACTGTGAAAAAAAATGGAATGAATGATTAAACAAAGGAAAAGTTCAAAGGATAAATATCTGTTTAAATTTAAATTCAATGTGGACCAGTTAAATTCAGTGGTGGTTATCTCCCCAAAATTTAAAAAAGGGGCTGTTACCAAATTTTGGGGTTTAGGTTTTTGGGGGCTTAAAAGAAAGTTGAGATTTTTGGGCATCAGAGAAGATTGTGAGAAATTTTTACTATTCAAAATTTGGGGTTTAGTTTTCTATATTTTACTAAATATTATTAATTTTTGCGGGTTTTAAACCCCTTGAAATTAGCCATTTAATTTAAGCCCCTAACCCATCAAACTTTTTAATATCTGTAAGTTTGCAGAATCACCTTTCCCTTTGGGATGGATGGGAGTGGGGGAGGGGTTTTGCAGGTTCGGGTCGGGATCTGCGGGTTTCCCTGCAGGAGACTTCTGCTTGAATTCCCCAAAGTGGTTCTTTGGTCATCTCTGAACAACTCTTTACAGGGTTTCCCCTTTCTCAGTCTTTTCTCTGTCGGGCCCTCCTTTCCGCATAGTCTCTGTGCCCCGCCACCTTTTTTCCCCTTTTTTGTTGGTGGGGGAGGCCGGCTGGATTCACACCAACGGCCAATGACAGTTTTTTTCTTCTTTAGTTTCTTCATTTTTTTTTTGGGAGTCATTTTCTGTAGTCTTTTCTGGGAGGGAGGGATCACTTTTTCGGGGCAAAGGAGCAGAGAGAGGAGAAAAGTTTTTGGTCTTGAGGCAGGATGCAGATTTGGGGAAGGGGTTCGGGATACTGCCCTTCATGCCATGAGGCACTGGGCCTGGGGGGACAGCATGTCTCCCTCAAAAACTTTATTTTCCTCCCAGCATGGGAGAGGGAGAACAGAGATGGTGGAGAGGAGGGAAGACCAGAACTTGACTGACGGGAAGGACTGAAGAAGAGTAGAGGGGCATTTCCAGACCCAGGGGGGGGCTCTTATTATCTTTTTTGGGAACCCGGGGGGTTCCACTGGTCCCCCCCATCCACCAAGAAACCGGAGATATTTTTTAACTTATTTGATGTTAATACTGCTGTTTTTTAAATTTTAAAGGTTTCCCTTTTGTGAAAGCCCCCTCCCCAGTTTAAATGACCCCAAGAACCTATAGTAAAAAACAAGAAAAAAATTGACCAATTGAATAAAATTTAATCAACAAAAAAAACCCAACAAAATGAACCATGATATCAGAGCATATGGGAAAGGGTTTACTACAAAAGGCAAAACCTATGTATGATTGTGTCTGTAGATTTAATCCACAAACAACCCCACTTTCACTTTAAAGCCCTTTATCAGAAGGGGGAAAAAGGAAGAGGGATCTATGGGGGAGACGGGAAAGACTTTTAAAAGTAATCCCATATGACAGTAGCTGAGGAAGGGCCATATTTAAACCCATTAAATCTTAATGTAATGTTCTTTTCCCAGGCGGGGAAAAAGGAAGAGGCCACATTAAGCTTTGGATGTGTCTGGCAGGATTGGGCGGGAAAGGTAAAAAACCCTTTGGGTTATGTCCGGGATTTTTTGGGTCAGAGAGGAGGAACTTTTTATTTTTATTCTACCAGTAAAAAACTTAAGCCTTAATTTTTTTAATGGTCAAAAGGATTTCCGGGAGAAAATAAAAAAAAATTTTTCCATTTTTACACAGCAAAATCTGTGGTGTTGTTTATTCAGTGAAAAATTTTTGGTTTTGGGGGGTGTTGATTTTGGTTTTTGTTTTAACACTTGTAGTGATGAAATAGTTTGCAAGGGTTTTAAATCAAGAAAAGGCATTTTAGCCCCCGGATTTTGAGTTACATTCACTCCTGGCTGTGTTGTTAAAATATTGGGCCTTTTAAACCAAAACAAAAAAAGAAGACAAATCCGTTCAAAGAATTTGCCTCACAAAAAAGTTGGAAGCGGAAGAATGGGGGAAATTTGCCCGGGTTTAGATTTAAAGAAAAAGGGCTTTAAAAAAGGGTAAAACGAAGGTTCCCTTTCCACAGGACTGTAATGAAGTAGGAAGTCGTTTTAAAAATATCATGTGGTGTGAGGGCGCCCGTTTCTTACGTTTGATTGAGGCAATTAGTTGTAAATTTAAATTTTCACTGCTTGTAGCTTGTAAGGTGAATAATTTTTTGAAAGAAGGGCCCCCGCAGTAAACAAACTTGGGGAGTGGTGTTTTTTTCCCGGCCAAATATTGAGTATCTGAAAGAAATGTGATAACGGGGCTTTCCCGGGAATTAGACTTATCCTGGTGCTCGGGTGGTGGGGAAAATGGAAAAAGGTGACGTTAGATAAAGGACCCGTTAATATCAGTGTTGATTGGAGGTCCCCCCTTGTTCTTTTCTTTAAAAAAAAATTTAGAAAGGCTTTTTTCCAAAGGCCGAGGCCCCCAAAGGCTTATAGCTGTCATTGACGTTTGATTGGGGGGAATTTAGTGTAAATTTCATTCACTGTTCGTTTTCTCTACAGTCAGAAACAAGTTTGGGCTTCCTGATGCTACGGAACTTGATGTTTTTTGATAAAACCAACACACAAAGAAAGACATTTTTCTGAACTGATAGAGGGGGGGCCCCGGATTTATCCCTTTTACAGTACGGGAAGAATCCCGGGATGCAGGTGGTTACTTTTTTGTTATCCATGAACTGTGTAAAAAAAAAAACAAAAAACAACCATAAACCCAATCGGGTAAAAAGTTGGGAGTAACAATTGGCCAAATATGAAAAAACTCATAGGTGATTGCTACGGGTTTAAGGATTAGATTTAACCCTTTTATAATCATTTTAACCATATGTTTAAAAGTTTTTTTTTGTAACCTCATTCTGATCTTTTGAAATATATTATCCCCCCAGCTCAGACACGGGAAGAAAACACTATCTTGAGATACAGATTGTTCTGACCCAAGTAAACAACAAAAAAGACAGCAATTCGGGGGAAGGCAAGTTCATTGTAATATCATTTGAAATTCTGTTTCCCAATTATCAGTTTAGATCGCATGTCTCGTCTCTACCCCATCATCTTGTCTCTACATTAACATGATTTTAAAAAATTAAAAAGAATGATCTGTATAATTCAAAAAAAGTTTGAAAAAAGGGGTCAGGGGGATTTTTTTTAAATTTATGGGGGTATTTCTTTTTTGACTTTCCCTTTGCTCATTCAACATCCTCCCCCCCAAACATTTCTTCAAGTGACAATGACCACCCAGTCAAAAGAACATGGGATTCTATAGGCAGAGCATATCCCCCCCGGAAGTCACAACCCAATGAGTCGAGGCTGCAAAAAGGTTTTGGGTTAACAGATGCTGCTTAATATTAATTTTTCATAAAGTGTTTATACTGGTTTTTTTTCCCCCAAAGGTGATCCGTTTCTGTGTGAATCAGTAATTTTTAACCCCGGGCTCTTAATCTTGTAATATATTTTTGTGTGTGTGTGTGTGTGTGTATATATACACGATTATGCATTAAGATAATTAATGTGTAAAATTATTGATTTTTGACAATACTTAGTTTTTCCCAGGGGTTTTCCCAGGAAAACAAATTAAATTTTAATGAAAGGAAAGGGGACAGATCAAAAACAGATTAAAGTAAGATTAAAGCAGATTAGAATTGGGTCAAAGCAGATTAGAATACAGATCAAAGGATTAGAACAGAACAGAACACAAATAAAAAAGAAAAGAAAACCTGCTCATTTAATTTTAGAAAGTGGGAAAACAAACTTTTGGGGCCAGCTGAATCGTTATCGGATCAAGGGCACACAAGACATGTTCACTCCTTAAAAGCTATTATTATTATTACCAAAAAAATTTACCAATTTCTGTTAGCTGTTCAAAACTGTTCCACAAAATTTTCAAATTTTTTTAAATACCTGCTCCAGTTCAAATTTTATCAAAATTATATTATTGGGGTATTAATGCTGATACATCAACATGTGTTGTTTTGGGGGTTGGGGCCCCATCCCAAACTGTTTAGGTGAAAAGGAGGGGACACCCCGGGCAAGTCTCTAGTTCCCCACATAAAGACAGACAACAACTCACATTCACACCTACGGGGCAATTTTAAAATTTGCTAATTAACCTAATCCCCATGGAAAGTTTTTGGATGGTGGGAGGGAAAACCCGAGTACCCGGGGAGAACCCCACAGACACAGGGGGAACATGAAAACCCCCACAGTAAGGGGCCCAAAAGGGCACGGGAAGGAATCAACCCGGTACTTTTTTTGCTGTGAGGGGGACAGGCCCAAACCCCTGCACCATTGTGTCGCTCCCCAAAAAGTGCATAGGGGGTTTTAATATCGATTCTAAAAAACATCCTATTAATTTTTCTAGGACCCCAAAGTTTAGAAGAGTGAAACAAAAAGCCCTTCCCCTGGGGGGAACTGATGGAGAAAAGGGGGCAACATTTCTGACGGCTGGGTCTGAATGCAGAATTTTCAATGATGAGGAATAAAGATTTACTTGAAACTCTCTGTGATATCTTGGTGCATCAACCCCACCTCTTTTTGCTCCATTGATGATTCCCCATCAACAACTTTGGGGTCCCCAAAAAATTACCAAGTGCAGCCCCCCTGTACCAGTCCCCCCTGTCAAAAAGCCGTCACCTGAAGAGCCCCGAAGGCTCATAACCCGGACATGAGGTCACTGTCCACCACCCTTGGGTTGGAGGGGGTTATTTTGCTGGGGGCCAACCCCCCCTGGGGCAGCTCCATATACTCTGAGCACCCAAAAACATCCATGTCACCGAAGAATTTTAATTTGGGCTAGCTCCCCCCATCATGATCCAGGGATTTCAGGACGCCCTGGGCCCGGTCCCCCGCCGGGCAGGCAGGGTGCTTTTTAGCCAGGGACAGATCACATTTTAAAGGGGAAGATAGGGAGTAAGTTTAGCTTAAAGGGTAAAATCAAAAAAGTTTTCCCACCTCAAAAAGAAACAGTCGAGCCAAAGGATTGGCGAGAATTTAATGAGTCGACGGGGAACTATTTTTTATAATTGGGTTCATTTTTCATTTTTTAAAAATGGGTTTACTGGTTCCGTATTTAGCCTAGAAAGATCCCCTTTGAACCTGCTGGTGCTAGCTTCTGGAGTTGGGAAAAAAAGCGACAAGCATCATTTTGTACCAAAACCCGGCCCAAAATAGCCAAATTTGGGCTGCTCTGATTGCAATTTTTTTGATTTTCTAAAAAATAAGAGAAGTTAATATAGCTAATCATGATTAACAAAAAGTTTATGCTATCCCTTTAAAACATACTTTTTCTATAAAAGCTACATGTAGACCATATCTTTTTTTGTTATCTTTCAGCCTAATTTGTTTTTAAAACAATAAAATTTTGTACATATACAATTATATAAATAAAAAACACCCCCCCATGCAGAGACAATTTGATCTTTTCATTTATTTTACCGTTTTTTATTTATTCGTCCCCAGCCTTGAAATAATATTTAGTTAAAAAGGTCATCTTATTTAGTGAGAACTGTTAAACTGTGACTGATAATATCATTGAACAGAAGGGACATTTTCCAACATCTCCCCAACCCACAACAATAAAACTATAAAAAACCCTGTTCAGTTGAAAAATTTTAAAAAATTTTGCCAACATGTGAATGTTGGGTTTCTTTTTCCCCCCCCGTGGCCCCACTTGAAAAAATTTCCCCTGCAAAACAGAGATTTTTCTTTTTACAGTTTAAAATGAGAGTTAAATTTACACTGCATGTCTGGGTAAAACAAAACCCGTTTTAGACTCCCCGTCTGTTGTTAACTGGACTGCCCTACTGGGAACCCGACTATTTGAAATGCAAATTTTGCATTAAGATAAATTTAAAGTGTAATAATGCACTTATTGATTTTTTGAAATACTTTTGTTACCCTTTTTGGTTTTCTGGAATCAATATAAACGGGTAAGAGGAAAAGACAGATCAAAGCAGATTAGAATACAGATCAAAAAAAAAGATCAGAATACAGATCAAAAAAAGATTAGAATACAGAAAAAATTTGAATTTTAAAATCAAAGGAGAATAGGGAAAACAGACAAAAAAAGATTAGAACAGAACGGAAAACAACTGAAGTGTTTAACAGAAGACACGCTGCTCATTTCACCCGAAAAAGGAAGACAAAACTTTTTAGCTAGCTTTATCCATCAGTTATCGGTATCGTAAGTACACAAATACAAAAGTAAAAAACTTTAAACCCGCTATTATTATTATTAAAAAAAACTTTACCAATTCGAAAGGAATACAACACTGTTCACAAAATTTCAAATTTTTAAAATACCTGTCCGTTCAAATTTTATCATATATTATATTATTGGGGAAAAGTATCAAAACAGAAACTGTATTTTTGGGGTGAATTAAACCCGTTGGGGGTTCTCAAAAATTCCAATTTCAAAACAATTTTTGGGCAATTTTTTTCTAGTTTTTTTTAGTAGCAAGCAGGGGGCTCAACTAACTGTCTCCCAAATTAAAAAATGAACAATCATTTTTTTTAAAATTTTGGGAAAGTTTTATTGAGTCACTGATGTTATTACCCCACATTTTCAATTGATGATTACTGAATATGTAAGGAAAAAGGGAGACCTTTGTTTTTTTTTCATGGGATGTTCTAAATAGTTCAAAGCCAAAAAAGTGTAAATAATTCAATTTTTTTTGACAGACTTAAAAAGCTCCCTGACAGAAATAAAATTTGAAGTTATCACCCTGCCCCCCCAAATATTTCCAAAATAGCAAAAGTGATATCGCCGGGGGGAGGCATCACACTCTGCCCAAAGGGGGCTGTGGCACCACATGGTGGAAAAAAAATTACCATCTCATTACAATGTAATAATTTAAAACCCAGCCACTTTTTCGCTACAATTCCCCACCTTGTTTCAATACCAGGGTAAACCCGGGCATACTAACAGCAACCCCCTTTTCCCCCCCCAATGAGTCCCTATTTTCCCCCCTTTTCTTTGAGAATGACTTCTTTTGGGGCATAAAAACCATGCAGGACAGAAACATGAGACATCCTCGCCTATCTTCCCTGGTTCTGTTAAAAAAAGTTAAAAAAAAAACAGAAAAAAAAATGAGTAACGGGTGAAAATTTATTCAGTGAACATAATGGGAATCATCATAATCTGATTGTTTTCTGAGTGATACCTTACCTGGGTGTAACCCGAGGTTTCCCTGCACTGGGTTTTAGTGATGGGGCACAATCTCCAAATGTTTCAATGTCCTCTTTTAGGGCACCTTTAAGAGTTTCCCCCGAACTCTGTTTTGACAGGTTGTGCAGCAAGGCTTCCCGCATCGGGTATGCCGCCCCCAAAGGTCCCCCCTGCAAGATTTTTTTAGTGCTCCTCCAACGGGCCTTTTTGCACTTTTCCGGGGATGCCTCTGCAATGTAGCATATCATGAGCATTAAATAATGAACTTAACTCTTCTCATTTCTGAATTCCCCAGGAAAATATTACCCATGTGGCACCTAAGTGCTATTTAAGTTTTTTTGACTTGGAAAAACAGATAAACCAAAATTCCTTTCCCCCCAAGAAACCCAGGACACACCAAGAAAAGGGGGAGGGTTTTTTTTTCCCCCCTTCCTTTCTTTTTAATTAGACAAATCCAAAGTTTTGTGGCCTTTTTCCTTTTTCCTGCCTGGAACAGAAAATTTTCATTAAGATTTTAATGGAACCCTTTCCAAATTTCCCCCGCTAATTTATATAAAGGGATTTAGTTTCAGTGTCAAAACCCGTTCCCCCATAGATCCTCTTCCCTTTTTCCTCCTTTTGATAAGGGCCCCAAATGTGACATGGGATTGGTTGTGGGTTTTAAATTCCCGCAAAAAATCATACATAGATCTGCCTGTTGTAAAATACACCTTTTCCCCAAAATGCTCTGATACCATGGTTCATCTGTGTTGGTTAATTTGTTTTGGTTAATTGGTTTAAATTTTTGTTCTGTGGTTTCCACTATAGGGTTTCTTGGTGTCATTTTTAAGGAGAGGGAGTTTTTACATAGCTTTAAAATTTTAATAAAGTAAAACACAAGGGAGTATTAAAAATTAAATAAGTTAAAAGAATATCATCTCAGTTAACTTGGTGGGTGGGGGGGGACCCGTGGTCACCCCCCCAGACCCTTTAAAAAGATCATAAAAACCTCTACCTTCTTCAGTCCTTTCCAGTCAAGGGTTTTGGTTTTATCTGTTCTGCATTCCCGTTCCCCCCCCCATGCTGGGGGTGGGGAAGAAAAAAAATGAGGGCCCAGAGACAGAGAATGCTGTCCCCCCAGGCCCAGACCTCATGGCATGAAGAGCAAACCTCTCCAGAATCTTCATTCTGCTCCAGATAAGGGCTGAAAGACCCTGGGTGCCTCCAATTGGGCCCCCTAGGACCCAGCCCCCCGGGCCCTGAAGGAAAAAGCCTTTCCAGAACCTTCCAAACCCCCCTCCCACCCAAGACCATTTTTGTCTCCCTCTTTTACCCTTTTCCCTGAAAATGTGATCCAGCTCCTCTTTCCCAGACACAGGCTGCAAGGGGGAAAACCCCGCCCATCATGAAGGGAAAACCCGGGAAAAAAGACTGTCGGTCGAAAAGCTGGGTGGAATCCAGCCAAACCCCCCACCAACAAAGAGGGGGGGAAGAATTAAACAAGGGCACAGAGACTATGCTGTGAAGAGGAGGACAGGAGAGAGACTGAGATGGAGCCATGTCAAACCAAAAGATGTTCGGGGACAAAAAAAGATGTCCAGAGCTGTCCAGATGTCCACCGATGCCCAAAAGAGCCACTTGGGGAAATTTTGTGGTCGGGTCTGCAAAAGATCCAGAAAATCCAAAGAACCCAGCCCCCCCTCACCCCATCCATCCAGGAACGGGGTATACGAAACAATTAAAGTATTGATTATTTTAAAATTTAAAAATGGCCTGGGTTTAGGGGTTTTAAACCCAAGCTTAATAATAAGAAAATACCCAAAAAAACGCTAAA
The DNA here is from genome assembly GCA_029721515.1 of Synanceia verrucosa. Classification (NCBI taxonomy): domain Eukaryota; kingdom Metazoa; phylum Chordata; class Actinopteri; order Perciformes; family Synanceiidae; genus Synanceia; species Synanceia verrucosa. The sequence goes on along the minus strand of JAQQSB010000893.1, from coordinate 4,218 downwards.
CCAATTTTCCCCCCCTAAAAATTACCCAACCCTTTTCCCGATGTTTTCAAATTTAAAGCTGAAAAGCCACCAAACCTAAACCAAATTTTTTGGGAACAGCCTAATTTTTAATTTGGTCTAGATAAAAACCCACTGAATTTAACTGGTCCATTGAATTAATTAACAAAATATTCATCCTTTGAACTTTGCCTTTTTTTAATCATTCCCTTCCCCATTTTTGTCACAGTGAGTCAATGTCATGTATCTTCCATCAATCTTCCTTTATTCTAGTTTTATTTTCTGTTTTATTATTTCTGTTAGTAGCCTGGTCATTTTAGTTTGTCAAACTAATCATTTATTATTAGTTATTTACTGTGACAGTAGTAGTCTGGTTATAGTTTGTCAAAATAAACTTCTCATTTATAAAGAACTTGGTTATTTGATTTGTGTGTGTATATAAAGTAATTGAATCACTGTACACTAGGTCAAGAACTCTGTAGCACCCTGAGATTAAGAGACTCTATTAATTAATGTCAAATTCACAAGTTTTCCTGTTTTAGCAAAACTGGGTGGCGCCTGATAATTTCTACTATAAAGGCAATTTAATGGTTTATGATCAATAACTAAAGGTATTGTTTATAAATACATAATTTGATATTAATTAATGATTGACTAATCTGCTCTACACTATTCATGCTACAATGTAGTGAAAATAGTTTCTGTTCGTAGTTTAGTCATGTAGTTTGTCAAATAAACATAAAGAAGTTGGTTATTTGATTTGTGTGTGTCTATAAAGCAAATTGAATCACTGGACACGAGGTCCAAGAATCTCAAGAGCTGCCTTAGGTTAGAGACCCTATCATATCAAATCTGCAAGTTTTCCCTGTTTCAACAAAACTGGGCCGGTGTCTGTGTGAATCAAACTTAAGAGTTATTGATTATAATACTGATGTTATACAAATGAATGACTGATTATTCATGTACTACAGGGAGCGTCTTTGTGCTCAGTGATCCCTGTCAGCTTCTTTCTGTGCACTCATCAGCCTGTCTGCCTCCACTGACTAGTTGTTCACTGCTCTTGTAGTCATTTCTGCAGTATTGAGCTGCTCCCTCTGCAGGGAGCTCACTGACCCTACAAAATAAGAAAGAAGTCAAGGCTGCATTGTGTTAACATTTATTTGAGTTTGCATGCAAAGTGTAATTGTAACTCTCATTCCATGTTAGCTGGTTGGACTAGCTACCCTTCCTGTTGCGCTGCTGCCATGGTAGTGGAGGTTTGACTGAGCAGAGTTATAAGTGCTTCAGAAGTACTTATTTGTGCTGAAAGAAATTCTGATTCTGGTTCTGATTGTCCCACCGAGGAGGCGATACACTCCACTCTTGTAAGACTGCAGCTGTCTTACAGGGACAAGGTCATTCTGAGAGGCGTGACTAACTACGTCACTGCTCCACCCACTCCTGCTTCACCTACTCATGCTCCACCTACTCATGCTCCACCCACTCATGCTCCACCCACTCCTGATCCACCTACCCTGGTCCACCCACTCATGCTCCACCACTCCTGGTCCACCTACTCATGATCCACCCACTCATGCTCCACCTATCCTGCTCCACCCACTCCTGGTCCACCTACTTCCTCCAACTCTCATGATCCACCCTCCTCGCTTCACCTACTCATGCTCCACCTACTCATGCTCCACCCACTCATGCTCCACCACTCCTGATCCACCACTCTGCTCCACCCACTCGTGCTCCACCTACTCATGATCCACCCTCCTGCTCCACCTACTCCTGGTCCACCCACTTGCTCCACCTACTCTGGTCCACTCCATCATGCTCCACCTACTCCTGGTCCACCACAAACAAACTTGGCTCCATCTCGTGGTCAATTTGGTGAACTGAGTTTGATGGTTGCAGTATTCAAACTTTCCATGTGTGCATGGTAGCTCTGATACATAATTAGCGAAAACTAACACTGAACTCTGGACATAGAACTTGTCAAACAAACAATCACAACAATTTCTCACTAATACTTGTCAAGGATACTGAATAAAATTACAACAACAATAAAATAATCATAAGGATTTCTTACTAACTGTAAATGATACTGAGTAAAGTTTCTACTAAACTGGCATTTATAATACATCATTCAATCACAAACAACTAAATAGTTCATCAATTTTAATCTACCTTTTTCCTGTCAGCTCTCAATTGTCATAACCACTTTCTACAAAAAAACAAAAACAAAACAATTTCATTGATTGATTTATCAATCAATAACAACATGATAGTCATCAATGACTATCTTGAACAGTTAACATAGATAATATATCAATGACAGCTCTGCAGTCTGCAACCCATCATACACATCAAGCCAGCCAAGCTGCACTGGGATTTTATTCTTATACTTTTATTATGTCAAAATAAAATCCTTAACAAACTGGATTCAATAAACTGACAAACACCAGGGGCTTTTTTTTGAAATTAACACAGGAAGTTCTGGTAAAACGGACACTTGTCAGAGCCAGAGCTGTACAACGGGAAGGCACATTTTCCCTAAACGGGGCAGATCAAAATGATGATTTATTGTAATCATTTCCCCAAATGGTGATGTTATTTAATAATTGTAACAATAACTAATATTAGTTTCACACTTATAAATGCACTGACAGATTTACGCTGGCGCCTCTGCTGCTCAGACCAGCTGGTCCCTACTGCACTGTGTGTGGGGTGTTTTGTGTGTGTTGCAGGGGTAATGTGGGTGTGAGTATGTGTTTTATGTGTGGGTGTGTGTGTGTGTGGGTGTGGTGTGGGTGTGTGTGTGTGTGTGTATGCATTTTGGGGGTGATGTGTGGGTGTTTTATGTGGGTGTTTATGGGGTGGTGTGTGTGTGTGTGTGTGTGTGGGTGTGTATGGGGTGTGTATGTGGTGTGTATGCGGGGTGTGTGTGTGATGTGGGTGTGTGAGGGGGTGGATGTGGGTGTGTATGCGGGGGTGTGTGGGGTGTGTATGTAGGTGTGTGATGGGTCTGTGGGTGTGTGGGTGTGTGTATTGAGTGTGTGTATGTGGGTGTGTATGTAGGTGGTGTGTATGTAGGTGTGTGGGGTTGTGGTGTGTGTATGTAGGTGTGTGTATGAGGTGTGTATGGGGTGTGTGTAGGGTTGTGTGTATGGGGGTTTTATGTGGGTGTGTGTGGGTGTGTGTAGTGTGTGTTGGGGTGTGTATGCATGGGTGTATGTGTGTGTGTATGCGGGGTGTGTGGGTGTATGTGGGTGTGTGTATGGGGGTGTATGCGTGGGTGTATGTGGGTGTGTGTATGTAGGTGTGTGTATGTGGTGTATGTGTGGGTGTGATTAAACATCCTGTCATCACATGATCAAATCTTCAGTCAGCTATTCTGTGATTATCGAGAACATACAGTAGGTGATTTGAACTAAGAGAAATTCAAATACAGTATAAGACACAGAAAGTCATAGAGATATATTCAATATAACACCATAAAAATATATTCAATATAAGATTTGTTTTGTGGAAATAACTCAATGCTTGTGTTTTTTGTTTTTTTTAAAAAACAACAGGACATCAAATTATCAAACTGTCATGTAAAGGTTAAATTTCTAAAAATAATTGAATGTTTGGTCCTTGAGCCACAGGTGGAGTTTAGCTGCTGCGGAGACAGAGAAGGGCTGCCCCCTAGTGGGTGAGATCGTCTCGACATTAGTCTATAAAATGGTCAATACAAAAATTTTTTAGACAGTAAACACTACACAATAGCCTGATAGTTATTGTTACTAATGATGGACTAAACATACTTCAGATAGTAAACACAGTTTCCCGTCTTCATTCAGATATAGGGCCACTCTGAGCTGACCTCACCTGAGGGCCACACACCTCTCACCAATGGAGAAGACCCAACAGAACTTTACTTCCTCAGGAAGATAAAAAAAGCTGTCCTCCCTCAAAACCTGCTGATGAACTTCTATCAGTCAATGACAGAGACCTCCTGATGTTCAGCTGCTCGGTGTGGTTCAGCAGCTTTCACAGTGGAGGACAGAAAGGGAAACTCCAGCAGGTGGTGAGGGTGGTGGAGCGTGTGATCAGGACCACACTTCACCAGACTGCTGTCTCTGAATCTGCTCTGAACCTGGTGCAGGTGTTCCCGCAACATTCTAGAAATCTGATGTCATCATGTATTTTATGGATGTTCCAAATGACATCATGTTTTTTTGAATGTTCCAT
>JAQQSB010001851.1:0-58516 GCA_029721515.1 Synanceia verrucosa | reverse complement strand
AGAACTATGCAGGTATCCACACAAACACAAATACAAACCTGCAAACGGCAACTTGAATGCCCTCCTCATCTATCTGAGCACCAGACTTTTTTGACATGGCTCTGCCAGCTGTAAATTTGGCAGGGCCACAGACAGCGTGGTCATTTCCCTACAAAGTCAGATTACACATAAAAACACATCCAAAAACTACAACAATAAAAATATATAATTCATAAACACTTACAGTTGGCACGTTGCCTCTGACAAGGTCAACAAATGTGGATACCTCCTTGTCTTTGGCCAGGAACAAGCCCTCAAATATGGGTGGCTCCTCAGTCCTGTCCATATATAGTAACGATGACAAAGTACATTATTATTATTTGTTGAAATGTCAAATTATTCTCAAAAAGCATACCTATGGGGGTATTATTCCAAACAATCCTAAAACTAACCTCTGATACTAGCACTTACCCTTCTGACTTGGAAAACCTGGAATGTTTTCGGTTTCCATCACAGCAAACAGCCAGCATGTCTGGAGAACAGGCTGGACAGACAAACTGTTGGACGTGACACATTTCCTCTTCTTTGAAGTGACAAAATGAAAATTCAAAGAAAATTCGCTGGAATGTGTCAGCACAGATACTGCCCGTCTGCAAACAATTAGATTATGATTTGTTTTAAAGTGATGCCCAACATTAATATTAACAATAAAGTAATATGTAATATATGTTTCAATGTGATTAAGGCAGATTACCCTTCCAGCTTTAAAGATCTGTGCTCCAACATTTTCAATAAGGCCTGTCTGCACATGGCTGGTGCTGTCACCTTCATGTGCTCAAAAGAGGTGAAGGCATCAAACTTGTAGAGGGTTTGGCAGCTGGTACTAGATGGCCAGTACGATACAAAAGCAGGTCTTTCACCTCAGGAGTCCATTCAGCAGAGCAGGATGGACAGGATTTCTTCGGCAAGTACACGTCACATCGGCCTGTGAACAAGTACATTTATTTAGGAACAAGGATTTTTCACTCACCAAATTGCAATAGTTTGCCTGAGCAGATTATATTTGCAGACTGGTCCTGGTGAAGGAACAGGAAGTTGACATACTAAAATACAGAATGAAGTTAGAAGGGTTACATTTGTAGTTCTTTCTCCAATGCATTTTCAAACATGCTTATCTCATCCTCAAAATAGTGCCTCAAACACATTAAAAAAGCCAACCACAACAGTATTTCAACTGTCATTGTGTGTGTGTCCACAATGTGGAGATTTAATTATCATTCCCCAAGATATGCTGGTCAAAACCAGTCATACTTTTACCAATCAGCCATCAGCTATGAACACTTCCACCTCTTTCTTCTTAAGGTTTGAGAATAAATTTACAATGTGATGTGTACACACTGTCTGGGGAATGACACTACAGTAGGATATTGTAATATAATAATAATCTTAACATACTTTGTTCATGAAACTGTGGCTGGCCATTATCATCCATCACCACAGCTGTTGTAGGGGGAATGGGTTCCAGAAAACCATGGAAGAGAGCCTCTCTCTCATGGAAGATGTTCCTTTTGTGGGCCTCCTCCGCTTCATAGTGTCCCTTTAAAATAAAGAGACAAAACGTTATGCATTGTTTCAAATTGAGTTGTTGAAACCAGAAGAATAGAATGATCTTTATTGTCATTAAGAAACTGAACAACGGAATTGTAGAGCTTCTCCCTTTTCAGTGTACAAGAATAAATAAATAAATAGGAATTAATTATGAAAAGAGAGGAAATAAATCTTTGACTGTAAATACAAAATAAGTATAATGGATTTAAATACAAATGTGATTATGGATTTACAACAAGGATAAATACTGAATATATAAACAGGAAATGTATTGTATGTATGTATTGCAGCAGATGTTAAGACTATGTACAAGACAGCACGATCTGATATCACCGAGTAATTAACAGTCCTGGACAACTGAGACAATAGTTAATAGTTAGTTAAACGGTTATTTGTTATGTAATTGACCAGCCTGGTGTGAGGAATAAATCCTATCCTTTATATCATCCTTTATTGCTGAAATGACAGGTGGGCTGGTCATATTTTTAGCTATGTTAAATGCATGTTGCTGAAAGGGACCACAAATGTCAAATGCAGGGTTTTTCATAAACTTCATGCTGTGTATATAGCCTGAACACAAATGGAATATTTTCTTTGTAGGTTAACAGTTTTCTGTCCCGGGCAGCTCTCATTACCAAATCCATGACAAAGGCAGGTTGGTACCACAGTCATACACACAGTAATTTCTGATCCAGTGGTGTCAGCTTGGCTTTTCATTCAACAAACCGCACCTCAGTCCCTTGTTTGGTGCTCCACCTCAAATACATCACAGCTCCATAGGTCTTATCACTCCCATCTGACAAGGTGATTCCCCAGGGTCTCCCCTTCCAGTTTGCGGGTGTGAAGCTGCGGTGGAATGTAATCTGCCCAAGCTTCACATACTCCTCAAAAAGGTTGATGGCTTCGCCTCTGAGGCTTTCTGAAAGTGGCTTGTCCCAGTTTTCTCTGGTAAGTTTTCCACCCCCCGTCTCCTGGAATGCTTTCCTCACAAGGATTGCCCCTTCTGTTTGGCAGGTGTTACCAGGCTGATGGGGTCGTAAAGCCCAGCCACCTGGCTTAAAAGCTCCCTTCTAGTCAGTGGGTCAGGAGTTCCTAGTCTCACCTCCTCCTTGAGAAGATCTTTGCTCACCCTCACCTTTTTCTTCCTCTTAGAAAAGTTGATGGATGTTAACATGTAGAGTTTATCTTCTCCCACATTAGAACCAACACCCAGAGCTTTGTTATCTTTGTCTGTCATCTGATTTGGAAGAATGATGGTTGAAACTTTTGTCACATCCTCCTCTCCTTCCTGGACAGCATCACTCCTTTGCCTCCCACTGTTCTCTGACCGTACCTATGGTTTCACCAGGAAGCCCCCAGCTCTCAGGATTTCCCCCACACCTTGGGTAATTTCATCCAGTTTCTCCAGGCTGCTGTGGGAGATAAGGATGTCATCATCATACCTATCCTCTTCAAGGACTCTGCATTCCTCTGTCTGATGGGCAAAGATGGGAAGCTTGGCTGTTTCTCTCATAGCTAGTTGTGCTATACATCCAGCTGGTCTGTCTCCCATATTAACACAGGTGATGGCATACTCTCTTATCTCCTCCTCAGGCTTATCCCTCCAAAGGAATCGGTGCAGGTGCATTTCACATTCCTCTAACCACACTGAATTGTACATCTTCTTGATGTCTCCAAGGGCAGCGTGTACCCCTCTTCTGAACCTCAATAACACAGCTCTGATTGGACTGAGCACATCAGGTTCCTTCAGCAGAAGATCATTCATACTTATCCCTTTGAATTTTTGACTGCTATTCCAAACTAATCGTACTGGAGTTGTGACAGAATGTGGGTTTGGTGCCACCAGGTGGCTCCACGTACTACACTGGCCCTTTCCATTTCCTCCTAATTCCATCAGAAAGCTCAATGGCAGCAGCCCGCTCAACCATTTCATGGATCTGTGTTGTGTATATGGTTTTCCACTGTGGTTGTCTCTGCAGCTGTCTTTCTGTCCTTAAGAATGTGGCCTCTACTGCGCTTTTGTTGTTAGGAAGTGAGGTGGGGTCCTCTATCCATGGGTACTTAGCATCCCAGTGGGGAGAGTCTGTGTGCCCATCCATGCACACATAGGTGAGTCCTCCTCTTATGATCTCAAGTTCCTTTTCCTCTGCCAGAGTCATATCTTTTCCTCCTGGCTGGCAGTTGCCGCAGCGACATCCTCCAAACTTTGGCTCACATGCGCTCCAATGCTCTCCCACCACCACCAGTCAAGAAAACTCACGGGTAGTTGTAGTTGTGAACTTTGGGGCGAGTCTGTCTTTATACTCTTCAAATGCAAGCTTAGCCTCTGGACCTCTGAAAACTTCTGTGTACTTAACAGCAGCCGTCCTCATGGAACGAGCAAAGTGGGTTTTGACTCATAAGCTGCGACCTCAACATCCTCAAACAGGTCAGGGTGTGCTCCGCCCACTGTTCTTCCCAAAGGGCTTTCCCACAAGACGAGGTCACCAATAACTCTTACCCTTTGTGGTGCAAGCCTCCCCTCTCTGTGGCTGATGAGAAGTTCAACGTCTTTTGGTCTCTTCAACTCCTCCAGCTTAACCTCAGGGAAGAATTTCCTCAGTCTCTCAGGATCAACAGCCCTGTGTGCTTTGGCAATCTCATCCAGCCCACAGCAGACAAGTTTGTGGGCTATTACTCTGCCTTGAGGTGTCTTGATCCTAACTCGGAGGAGGTATCTATTTGTTTTCACTTTCATGGCCATCCTGCCTACACCATGTAGGATTAAGGTCACTTTCGCACCGTAATTTCAGCCTTTCAGCAGCTTTGTGAGTTATGTAGTTTGTATCAAAAGCAAGATCAATTAGAGTCCTAATCATCTTCTGACCTGCATTTGCGGTGACCTCCATCAGCATCATGATGACAGGGAGTTTGCGTAGTCTATTCCTCGCCAGAAGCTCAGTCCAGGTCTCACTGGTGTTAATCCTGCCTGCAGTGCTGTTGGTGAAGACTTTTCTGCACCTCTCTGCCATCTCTGGGGAAAACTCAGACAAAAAGTCCTGTTGGTCGTCCGTGAATCGGTCTTTAGTACCTTCTCCACGCTGCTCTTCAGTACTTCTGCTGCTGTTTCCTTTTGGGCAGAGGAAGTAGTGGTGACTCGATGTTCCCTCCCCTTTACAGTCTTTGTTCCTGCATAAGAAGGTGTCTCTGCAGTATCCATCACTCTAATGGCATCCAAGGCATTTTGTGCAAGCTCCCACTCTTTTCAGGGCAGCCTTCTTCTCATGGAGATTCAGTCTCTTGAACTTCTTACAGAGGAATATTTTGTCATGGTGTCTTTCATCACCACACACAGCACACATGTTCCCAAGTGCTTTCTTTGCTGTCCTTGTGGCGGCATATTTTTTCTCAGGTTATTTGGATGAATGGTAGTCTGGTTTTTCAGTCTTTCCCACTCCTTTAAGCTGCTCTAGCCTCTCAAGAATCTCCTCTTGGTTCTTCAGGAATCTCAGTAATGCATCAAAGTGGTTGCTGGGAGTGACATTGTTACTTAGGTCTACCATGAAAATCAGCCAGTCTCTCTTAATGAAATCTGGTAACTTACTTTCTATTGCTTTGGTCACCAAGGGATTGTTCAGTGCACCAGAATTCCACAGTTCTGTGAGATCTGACAAGGCTTTCTCTAATAACTGTATTAAGTCGATGACTCTCCTGGGCTGGTTTCCCTTCACAGCAGGCATGTTCTCCAGTTCTTGTAGAATCTCTAAGGTGATGGTTGTCTTATTCCCATACCTGTTTTCCATGACTCTGAATATCTCTTCAGCAGTACTATATGTTGACAGTCTGAGATCCCTTAATATCTTCCCATCAACACTGTTGAGGAGTTGGATTTTCTTGACCTCAGCTGATCCAGATGGTTCGCCTTGACTTTGTGGGCTCTCCCAGTCTTTCCTCCACCTGTGGTATTCCCTTTTATTTCCACCGAAGATGGGAAGGGCTGTTGGTTTAATCCTCACAGCAGTAGGTGCTACTGGCATTACAGGTTCTCTGCCACTCTCAACAGCTGTCTCTGCAGTCCTCCTCGCAGCGATGAACTCAGCTTTCCTCATTTCCAGCCTGCTGAATACAACCCTTAAATCTTTAATTTGGTCATTCAGGCGCTGTCTCTCTTCCATGGGGATCCACCGCTCCCAGGCAGACATAGTTCTGGTGTCCTCGTGCACCCTCTTCCCCAGGAGGGTTAGGTGCATCTCATAGCTCTCCAAGTGGGTACTTTCAACAGGTAGCTACATCACAGCTCTTCTCAGTTTCATGGATCGCTGCTGTGAGCTCATAACAGCCATACATGGACCACAGGTTCACTTGGACAATGTCTTTCAATTCTTTCCATCTTTCTTCAGCTTCAGTTGCAGTTCACTCAATGTCACCCTCCAGTGTCTCTCCAAAAACTGCATCTTCTTCCTTTGTTTGCTCTGATGCCTCAGCCTGGAGTCCCATCCTATAGTCCTCGGTGGCATCAAGAAGTCTCCTGTAGCAATCAGAGAGTCTGTTGAATTCCTCCCTCAGTTCTGCCTCGACCATGCTGTCTGCCTCTTTTCTGAGGAAGGTGGCCTGCTTTGTGAAGCTACTCTTTGCAGTGGTTCTTTCCCTCCTGAGTTGTTTCACAGTCTTCTCCAACATTTCCTCTGCCATCTTTCTCAGGAATATAGGACTCCTCTGGCTTTTACCTTAGCGTCTACAGCCCTCTTGGACGTGCAAAGCCTTTTATCTTCTCATCCACGCTGCACGCTCGGTTATCAACTGTAGAGTCCTCTGGGGATAATGCTTCAATGCCTGCCTGAACTCAAACGGCATAGATGACAACAGAGGACGCGGTACAACTCCATCCATTCATTCACTGTGTCTTTATTTATCCTCTCAATACCACACAGGATGGGATAGATTGATAACCTTAAAATGAAAACAGAGCATTAAATTAGATAAGCAGATTTATCAACATAGTATATTTGATAGCTTATTTCATCATGGTAAAATTAAATATCATATTATTATTTAAACAAAAAAAATCATGTTAAATTTATGAGTGAGGTTGGATTTATTAGGCATTTTATTTAGGCAATTAATGCACCAAGTCTATTCAGTTCTTTAATTTGCCTCTCAACCAAATAAAATATATCTATATATACACACATGAAATTAGGAAGCCAATGTGAATAAACTAATCAGTGTGACTTCAAAAGGAATCAACCAATATTCTTATATACTATCTGTTTATATCTCTATGAGTCTAATTGTCCATCTATTTATTTATTTATTTATCTATCAGCATTTAGTTGGCAATGAGCACAAAAAATTAATGAATGAGTGAATAACTAACTGACTAGTGTCCACAGAGCAGGGCAAACAGAAGAGGAAAGACACTTTTGTACTCACCCCACTGATTGAGAACATCATTTAAACTCATAAAATGTATACATACCGACAGCGTCTCTATGCTCATGTAAACACTGATGCAAGCTGTCTCTCCCCTGCAGCAGCATGCCACACTGAACAGACAAAGAAGCCACACACCTGTCTGCTGGCACACTTCATCAGAATGACTCCTCCCTCACTCTCCTGCCTACCTGCAGATACCCAACGCACTATTATTATTAGTATTATTATTATATTGATATTTATATGATTATTAATTAAACCCAGTTCCTTTAAATAAATTGGACATAAGGGGAAAAGAGAAAAAAAATATGCTGAATGCGTTATTCTGCCATAACATGTAAATATAACTTTGTCCCTTCTCCATTCCTCTCCTCAATCTGAAGGTAACAACTTCATGTTGAGATTCTCATGGAGATTCAGTCGAGTTTATCTTCTCCCACATTAGAACCAACACCCAGAGCTTTGTTATCTTTGTCTGTCATCTGATTTGGAAGAATGATGGTTGAAACTTTTGTCACATCCTCCTCTCCTTCCTGGACAGCATCACTCCTTTGCCTCCCACTGTTCTCTGACCGTACCTATGGTTTCACCAGGAAGCCCCCAGCTCTCAGGATTTCCCCCACACCTTGGGTAATTTCATCCAGTTTCTCCAGGCTGCTGTGGGAGATAAGGATGTCATCATCATACCTATCCTCTTCAAGGACTCTGCATTCCTCTGTCTGATGGGCAAAGATGGGAAGCTTGGCTGTTTCTCTCATAGCTAGTTGTGCTATACATCCAGCTGGTCTGTCTCCCATATTAACACAGGTGATGGCATACTCTCTTATCTCCTCCTCAGGCTTATCCCTCCAAAGGAATCGGTGCAGGTGCATTTCACATTCCTCTAACCACACTGAATTGTACATCTTCTTGATGTCTCCAAGGGCAGCGTGTACCCCTCTTCTGAACCTCAATAACACAGCTCTGATTGGACTGAGCACATCAGGTTCCTTCAGCAGAAGATCATTCATACTTATCCCTTTGAATTTTTGACTGCTATTCCAAACTAATCGTACTGGAGTTGTGACAGAATGTGGGTTTGGTGCCACCAGGTGGCTCACGTACTACACTGGCCCTTTCCATTTCCTCCTAATTCCATCAGAAAGCTCAATGGCAGCAGCCCGCTCAACCATTTCATGGATCTGTGTTGTGTATATGGTTTTCCACTGTGGTTGTCTCTGCAGCTGTCTTTCTGTCCTTAAGAATGTGGCCTCTACTGCGCTTTTGTTGTTAGGAAGTGAGGTGGGGTCCTCTATCCATGGGTACTTAGCATCCCAGTGGGGAGAGTCTGTGTGCCCATCCATGCACACATAGGTGAGTCCTCCTCTTATGATCTCAAGTTCCTTTTCCTCTGCCAGAGTCATATCTTTTCCTCCTGGCTGGCAGTTGCCGCAGCGACATCCTCCAAACTTTGGCTCACATGCGCTCCAATGCTCTCCCACCACCACCAGTCAAGAAAACTCACGGGTAGTTGTAGTTGTGAACTTTGGGGCGAGTCTGTCTTTATACTCTTCAAATGCAAGCTTAGCCTCTGGACCTCTGAAAACTTCTGTGTACTTAACAGCAGCCGTCCTCATGGAACGAGCAAAGTGGGTTTTTGACTCATAAGCTGCGACCTCAACATCCTCAAACAGGTCAGGGTGTGCTCCGCCCACTGTTCTTCCCAAAGGGCTTTCCCACAAGACGAGGTCACCAATAACTCTTACCCTTTGTGGTGCAAGCCTCTCTCTGTGGTTGATGAGAAGTTCAACGTCTTTTGGTCTCTTCAACTCCTCCAGCTTAACCTCAGGGAAGAATTTCCTCAGTCTCTCAGGATCAACAGCCCTGTGTGCTTTGGCAATCTCATCCAGCCCACAGCAGACAAGTTTGTGGGCTATTACTCTGCCTTGAGGTGTCTTGATCCTAACTCGGAGGAGGTATCTATTTGTTTTCACTTTCATGGCCATCCTGCCTACACCATGTAGGATTAAGGTCACTTTCTCGCACCGTAATTTCAGCCTTTCAGCAGCTTTGTGAGTTATGTAGTTTGTATCAAAAGCAAGATCAATTAGAGTCCTAATCATCTTCTGACCTGCATTTGCGGTGACCTCCATCAGCATCATGATGACAGGGAGTTTGCGTAGTCTATTCCTCGCCAGAAGCTCAGTCCAGGTCTCACTGGTGTTAATCCTGCCTGCAGTGCTGTTGGTGAAGACTTTTCTGCACCTCTCTGCCATCTCTGGGGAAAACTCAGACAAAAAGTCCTGTTGGTCGTCCGTGAATCGGTCTTTAGTACCTTCTCCACGCTGCTCTTCAGTACTTCTGCTGCTGTTTCCTTTTGGGCAGAGGAAGTAGTGGTGACTCGATGTTCCCTCCCTTTACAGTCTTTGTTCCTGCATAAGAAGGTGTCTCTGCAGTATCCATCACTCTAATGGCATCCAAGGCATTTTGTGCAAGCTCCCACTCTTTTCAGGGCAGCCTTCTTCTCATGGAGATTCAGTCTCTTGAACTTCTTACAGAGGAATATTTTGTCATGGTGTCTTTCATCACCACACACAGCACACATGTTCCCAAGTGCTTTCTTTGCTGTCCTTGTGGCGGCATATTTTTTCTCAGGTTATTTGGATGAATGGTAGTCTGGTTTTTCAGTCTTTCCCACTCCTTTAAGCTGCTCTAGCCTCTCAAGAATCTCCTCTTGGTTCTTCAGGAATCTCAGTAATGCATCAAAGTGGTTGCTGGGAGTGACATTGTTACTTAGGTCTACCATGAAAATCAGCCAGTCTCTCTTAATGAAATCTGGTAACTTACTTTCTATTGCTTTGGTCACCAAGGGATTGTTCAGTGCACCAGAATTCCACAGTTCTGTGAGATCTGACAAGGCTTTCTCTAATAACTGTATTAAGTCGATGACTCTCCTGGGCTGGTTTCCCTTCACAGCAGGCATGTTCTCCAGTTCTTGTAGAATCTCTAAGGTGATGGTTGTCTTATTCCCATACCTGTTTTCCATGACTCTGAATATCTCTTCAGCAGTACTATATGTTGACAGTCTGAGATCCCTTAATATCTTCCCATCAACACTGTTGAGGAGTTGGATTTTCTTGACCTCAGCTGATCCAGATGGTTCGCCTTGACTTTGTAGGCTCTCCCAGTCTTTCCTCCACCTGTGGTATTCCCTTTTATTTCCACCGAAGATGGGAAGGGCTGTTGGTTTAATCCTCACAGCAGTAGGTGCTACTGGCATTACAGGTTCTCTGCCACTCTCAACAGCTGTCTCTGCAGTCCTCCTCGCAGCGATGAACTCAGCTTTCCTCATTTCCAGCCTGCTGAATACAACCCTTAAATCTTTAATTTGGTCATTCAGGCGCTGTCTCTCTTCCATGGGGATCCACCGCTCCCAGGCAGACATAGTTCTGGTGTCCTCGTGCACCCTCTTCCCCAGGAGGGTTAGGTGCATCTCATAGCTCTCCAAGTGGGTACTTTCAACAGGTAGCTACATCACAGCTCTTCTCAGTTTCATGGATCGCTGCTGTGAGCTCATAACAGCCATACATGGACCACAGGTTCACTTGGACAATGTCTTTCAATTCTTTCCATCTTTCTTCAGCTTCAGTTGCAGTTCACTCAATGTCACCCTCCAGTGTCTCTCCAAGAGCTGCATCGTCTTCCTTTGTTTGCTCTGATGCCTCAGCCTGGAGTCCCATCCTATAGTCCTCGGTGGCATCAAGAAGTCTCCTGTAGCAATCAGAGAGTCTGTTGAATTCCTCCCTCAGTTCTGCCTCGACCATGCTGTCTGCCTCTTTTCTGAGGAAGGTGGCCTGTTTTGTGAAGCTACTCTTTGCAGTGGTTCTTTCCCTCCTGAGTTGTTTCACAGTCTTCTCCAACATTTCCTCTGCCATCTTTCTCAGGAATATAGGACTCCTCTGGCTTTTACCTTAGCGTCTACAGCCCTCTTGGACGTGCAAAGCCTTTTATCTTCTCATCCACGCTGCACGCTCGGTTATCAACTGTAGAGTCCTCTGGGGATAATGCTTCAATGCCTGCCTGAACTCAAACGGCATAGATGACAACAGAGGACGCGGTACAACTCCATCCATTCATTCACTGTGTCTTTATTTATCCTCTCAATACCACACAGGATGGGATAGATTGATAACCTTAAAATGAAAACAGAGCATTAAATTAGATAAGCAGATTTATCAACATAGTATATTTGATAGCTTATTTCATCATGGTAAAATTAAATATCATATTATTATTTAAACCAAAAAAAATCATGTTAAATTTATGAGTGAGGTTGGATTTATTAGGCATTTTATTTAGGCAATTAATGCACCAAGTCTATTCAGTTCTTTAATTTGCCTCTCAACCAAATAAAATATATCTATATATACACACATGAAATTAGGAAGCCAATGTGAATAAACTAATCAGTGTGACTTCAAAAGGAATCAACCAATATTCTTATATACTATCTGTTTATATCTCTATGAGTCTAATTGTCCATCTATTTATTTATTTATTTATCTATCAGCATTTAGTTGGCAATGAGCACAAAAAATTAATGAATGAGTGAATAACTAACTGACTAGTGTCCACAGAGCAGGGCAAACAGAAGAGGAAAGACACTTTTGTACTCACCCCACTGATTGAGAACATCATTTAAACTCATAAAATGTATACATACCGACAGCGTCTCTATGCTCATGTAAACACTGATGCAAGCTGTCTCTCCCCTGCAGCAGCATGCCACACTGAACAGACAAAGAAGCCACACACCTGTCTGCTGGCACACTTCATCAGAATGACTCCTCCCTCACTCTCCTGCCTACCTGCAGATACCCAACGCACTATTATTATTAGTATTATTATTATATTGATATTTATATGATTATTAATTAAACCCAGTTCCTTTAAATAAATTGGACATAAGGGGAAAAGAGAAAAAAAATATGCTGAATGCGTTATTCTGCCATAACATGTAAATATAACTTTGTCCCTTCTCCATTCCTCTCCTCAATCTGAAGGTAACAACTTCATGTTGAAGAGGACTGTTTTTGACCAGGTGATGCTGGTGAAACACTTGGAGGAGGAGCAGAGCACCCTGTTAAAGGAGATGTCTCAGCACGTCCTTTACCTCCTGAAGGAAGTCAAAGAAGTGGAGACACTCAGAGGACAGACTTTGGAGAGCCTCAAAACCAACAGTATGTATGAGCTCTTCAAAGGAGAATCTTTCCTCCACTCTGCAAACATGTTTAGTCCTACATGTGTAGAACACCTTCATATTTTTTCATTGTTAGAAATCTTGCCATGCGTTATGCTGAACTCAGCAAATGTTTGGTGTTTGTATTTGATATATGATGGAAACAATAAGTTATCAATATTATATAATATGATATTAAAATCAATAAATGATGCTCTGTATCAGTTGTTTTGTTTGTTTTCATTTACAGATTTTGGTGACCTGACAGAGGAGGCTACACAAGGGCTCATCAGTGTCCTCAGTGGAAGACGTCTCTCAGTGAAAAGTCAGCACAGACAGGCTGTAGATGTGTACTGTAGCTTAGCCTCCATGGACTGTGATTCACTTCACACACAGACAGAGGACAGTGAGGAGTGGGACGACAACGGCTTCACTATCCCAGAGTCAGAGTCAGAGGAGGAAGAGGAGTAAGGGCCACTGCCTGACATTACTGAGGCACTGCTCCACTTGTATGGTGTTATTTACAGCCCTGGATGTGGATGTGATTTGATTGTTTTATAGGTGAGGTTAGGTGACTTTATTTGTACCTGTAGGTAGATTTGTTTTGCAGTGTAAACAGAGGATGGCATCTGCATTAACAACAAACTAGACAACAGAGCATCAACAAAGAAAAACAGACAAACCACAACAAGACAGAGTACTCGCATGCTGCCTGAAGGCTGGAATGTACTTCTCCGTCTGCGTAATCCGTCATCCGACTCCGTAGCTACGGAGACCTCTCGAGCCCTCACACTTCTCCGTCATGATGCGTGTTGTGCAGCCCTGCAGTGAAATGCACCCCTCAGAAAGTGAAGCAATTCACCTTAATATCACTGATAAAAGCAGGAGAAAATACTATTTTATGATTTAATTATTTTTGAGGGAGATAGAAGAGAACAACATTGGTTGCTTTCAGTCTTTAAAACTCCTCTTCCTCTTTCTTTTCAACACAAAATCAGATAATAGCGAACGCAAACCAACAACTTTCGGTATGTTCTGTGGAAATATACCCCAGCCATAATTACTGAATGAATTAAATAGATTTTTTGAGCAGGTTGAATGTGTTTGATTTGCCTTTCACAAGGCTAATCGATACTTTGGTTCCTGTCCTGTCTGTGCTGCTGCAGAGATGACCTGTCTGTCTGTTTGTGTGTAGGGAGAGGGGCTGCATTTCACAGCAGGGTGTAACTAGAGGACCAATCACAGCCCTTGTCTCCATCTTCCCTTGACGGATTGACGGACAGTTAAAAAAAAATTCCTGCGCCCGGAGACGACGGAGAGGCTCTCCGTCAGGCTCTCCGGCGACGCAGAGTCCTCTCCGTCTCTACGTACGGCACTTTACGGAGTACTATAAATTGGCCTTGAGACCAGAACAAGAACATTTCTTTTGGTCTCAACAACAGAAAATACCTGAAGATGAGCGGCAGAGGAAAAACTGGAGATTTTTTCTTTTCGTCTCGGTGAGAGAAAGCATTAAAAGATGAGTGGAAGGGGCAAAACTGGAGCTCGATCGCTTCATTATATGTCCGTGTTTTCGGTCTCTCGGTGGGGACTGTTTCCTTTATTTTTTAGATTTCACGTAAATAAACTGTAGGCTAATTACCTCTTTTTAATATTTCCAGTGCCCAGTTGGGCAGCTGGCCACAATGCCCCCCCTGGTTAGTAAATCTGAACAATATGCATCTAAGTTTGGACAATACTGGGTGAGGTTGAGATACACTGGAGATGGTGATCTTCCCAACCGTCATTATGTCGGTGAGACACTCCTCTTTGAGTCCTGTTGGATTAATGCCTCGGATGTATATTCTTTCATCGCGCTGCCGAATAAGAGAGACTTTGAACTGTGTTTCCTCCAGGAAGCTCCTCTGCAAAGATTCCTGGAGGTACAAGCGTCAAACAAGCTGGCCATGAAGTGGAAAGACTGGTCTGTTGAATCGTCAATTCAATTGGACATCACCACTTTAATTGTAAAATTTTGGACCGGTAGGGTGTCGGATCATGATATTGATTGATACCTGCGGAGGTATTGTGACATCTTACACTCCAGTAAACCAGTGGACAGGTTTGGCATCTGGTATGGAGTACGGAGGTATAAAGTTAAACTCCGAACAGATGCCAACGGAGAACGGATTACAATTGCCACCTCAATTTCCCTGGATCCGTATAATGGCCGTATTATATATCCGGGCCAGTTAGTCGCGTGCTTCACCTGTCATTCCACCAATCATCAGGTGAGGCAGTGCCTGACGGTAAAGTGTTGGAGATGTGGCGGTCTGGGCCCCAGAGCCTAAGAATGCAACCAGCAGAGTCTGTGCAGCCCATGTGCTCAAAATGGCCACACATTCTTCAGCTGTCCAGCATCTTACTCTTACAAGGCGAGATCCCAGCAGCAGCCTGATCCTCCACCAGGCACTCGGGAGCAGCAGAGACAGTCTGGTCCTGTACCAGTGCCATGGGCGCAACAACAGGAGCCGGGTCCATCAGCCCCACGAGAGCAGCAGCAGCAGCATGGTCCATCACCCCCACGAGAGCAGCAGCAGCCTGGTCCATCAGCCCCACGAGAGCAGCAGCAGCAGCAGCTTGGTCCATCAGCCCCACGAAAGCAGCAGCAGCAGCATGGTCCATCACCCCCACGAGAGCAGCAGCAGCAGCATGGTCCATCACCCCCACGAGAGCAGCAGCAGCCTGGTCCATCAGCCCCACGAGAGCAGCAGCAGCAACAGCTTGGTCCATCAGCCCCACGAAAGCAGCAGCAGCAGCATGGTCCATCACCCCCACGAGAGCAGCAGCAGCAGCAGCCTGGTCCATCAGCCCCACGACAGCAGCAGCAGCAGCAGCTTGGTCCATCAGCCCCACCAGAGCAGCAGCAGCCTGGTCCATCAGCCCCACGAGAGCAGCAGCAGCAACAGCTTGGTCCATCAGCCCCACGAAAGCAGCAGCAGCAGCATGGTCCATCACCCCCACGAGAGCAGCAGCAGCAGCAGCCTGGTCCATCAGCCCCACGACAGCAGCAGCAGCAGCAGCATGGTCCATCAGCCCCACCAGAGCAGCAGCAGCAGCAGCTTGGTCCATCAGCCCCACCAGAGCAGCAGCAACAGCAGCAGCATGGTCCATCAGCCCCACAGGACCAGCAGCAGCAGCAGCAGCATGGTCCATCAGCCCCACGAGCAACAGCAGCAGCAGCTTGGTCCATCAGCCCCACCAGAGCAGCAACAGCAGCAGCATGGTCCATCAGCCCCACAGGAGCAGCAGCAACAGCAGCAGCATGGTCCATCAGCCCCAAAGGAGCAAGCAGCAGCAGCAGCAGCATGGTCCATCAGCCCCACGAGAACAGCAGCAGCAGCAACAACAGCAGCAGCATGGTCCATCAGCCCCACCAGAGCAGCAACAGCAGCAGCATGGTCCATCAGCCCCACAGGAGCAGCAGCAGCAACAGCAGCAGCATGGTCCATCAGCCCCACAGGTGCAGCAACAGCAGCAGCAGCATGATCCATCAGCCCCACAGGAGCAGCAACAGCAGCAGCATGGCCCATCAGCCCCAAAGGAGCAAGCAGCAACAGCAGCAGCATGGTCCATCAGCCCCACCAGAGCAGCAACAGCAGCAGCATGGTCCATCAGCCCCACAGGAGCAGCAGCAGCAACAGCAGCAGCATGGTCCATCAGCCACACAGGAGCAGCAGCAGCAGCAGCAGCTTGGTCCATCAGCCCCACGAGAACAGCAGCAGCAGCATGGTTCATCAGTCCCATGGGTGCAGCTGCAGCAACAGCAGCAGGAGCAGCAGTCTGGTCCATTGGCCCCAAGGGAGCAGCAGCAGCCTCAGTTTGCTTCACCAGCCCTGACGGAGCAACAGGAGCTTGCGGATCCTCTGGGGCCTGCCTCACAACAGCAGCGGATGGGCAGCCAGTCGACCCGCAGGAAACGTCAGCCCCCCTGCCAGCCCTCCGCTCCACCACTGGGGGAAACCCCCCAGCTACCACAACGACAGAGTGACGCACCATCCACAGCAGAGCAGCAGCGCTCAGTCCCCCTACCCGATGATTTCTCCTCTCCATCAGGTGAGGGGAGTCTAATTATACAAAGTGATGCTGATAGTGAGGTTGACAGTTGTGATGAAGCACAGGAGAAACATGAAAGTGCTAGTGAGAGCCCCAGTTCAGATTTCAGTTCAATAAGTCTGACTCGTTAATTGTTGGAGCTAAAAACTCGGGTGTAGGGGAGAAAGAGTCTGACTGCTGACCAAGGAACCTGTAGCATCCCTCTCTGTCCTCTGTCTAATGCCAACTCAGACTCTTTCTCCTCTACACCCGAGTTTTTAGCTCCAACAATTAACGAGTCACATGAAGCACCCTTTGAAATAGTAAGAAGGAAGAGACGATTAAAGCAATCTTTTCACAAGGAAAATAAAAGGCTGGATGACAGGCTCTCACCACAGTCACCACCCTGATTTACGATGAGCGTCCTTAAAATTGCCACCTGAACGCTCGTGGTATTCAATCAAGTTCTTTCCGTCATCAAAAAATTAATTATTTATTGAACACTGACTTTGATATTTTGTGCACCCAAGAACTGAGACTAAACACTCATGATGATGTCGAGGACGTCTGTAAAATGTGTCATAAAGGTAAAGCCTTTATATCAATAGGTGAAAATCTGGCTGACGGAGTGGACATATCTTTTAAAAGTAAAGACGTTGTTCTCATCAGGAGACGAGACATAATACCAGGGAGACTATTGATGATAGATTGTTCATATCGAGGTGAGAAATATGGAATCATAAATGTCTACACCGCTTCTGAGAGAGTCAACAAAGTCTATTTATTTAAAAGACTCAGAGAATTATTGTTTGTGGGTTATAAAATCATTGTGTGTGGGGATTTTAATACAGTTACTGAAGAAAATGACAGATGTAGCTCAGTTCAGTTTAAGTTGAGTGTCGAAGGTAAATATTTAAAGGAAATATGTAATGAAGCTAACTTGATAGATGTGTGTCGAGCTGTGAATCCCCTCGGGAAAGAATTTACAAGGTTCGACTCTAAAACCAAGAATTTATGTCATCACATTTCAAAGTAAATCAGTGTGCAACTGTTCTAAATAACTTTTCTGATCACCTCATTGTTAAAACATGTCTGACATTTGGCTCCTCAGTCAATCGAGGTTTCTGGAAACTAAACACACAATGTTTAAAAGACACAGATTTATTGATTGAATTGAAACAAGAAATACATAAAATAATAGAATTGAAAATAATGACCAAGTCTGACATTAAATTATGGGAAATATTTAAAAATAGGATGAAAAACTTTTTTTACACCATATCTAATGAGGGGACAGATTACAAGCAATATTGTTTATTAAGTTTCACAAGGTTTGGTATTAAGTAAATATTATTCAAATGAGGCCCTTAATAGTTATCCATGTAATATGAGTAGATTCAAATAGACAACGGTACAGAATTAATTATAACCTAAACAAAAATATTGAGTTGATTTTTAAAAGATGAACTCCCTAATGTGTAAATAATATTAATAAAAATGAATTTAATTCTATGGTACATAATTGTGTAGTAATCATCTAATTTGAATTTTATCAATGCACTGAATTTAATCTTTTGATGAATAACCAGCCTGTGGCCCAGAAAGTACAGAACTTAAGAAATACTGAAATGAGAATTTGATTAACTAGTCATTTTGTGCTTTAGACACATTGTTGCACATCCATGTACACTGCAACCACAGTCTCATTTCAAACCAGAAGAAAGCATCAAAGCATGAACTGAATCAAAATAGAGCTGAAATCAAGAAACGTTACAGCCACCTCACCGATGGTGGAACTGTAAAAGAGCAAAAACATGACAATGAACTCCATAAACTGCCATGTTCAAAACAGGAGCATTAAAACACAAAGTAATATCTGCATTTACAAAGGTCAATCAGCTAGCTTAACAAACTAACTGCAAATAATATAGGGCAGGGGCATGATGGGAATTGCAGGCATAATTATTTTTAAAAAAATCACTTCAATTAAAATCTGCCTGTTTATATTAATTTCAATCAACTCAATGTTCTCTCTATTTGTGATTTGATAAATATAATGCTTATGTTTTATTTTTTATTATTAACTACAATGGGTGCATTGTATTTGAAATTTAATTAAATAGTTGTCTCAAAATCAAAAACACAATCATATTGAATGTATTTTACCTAATACATTAATTCAAATCTACATGAGCACAGAATCATTTCTTACAGTGAAGTGACCCTGTGACCATGATGCCCTCCACCTAGCTGACTATCTACCTGTGACCACACAGGCATGCGAGGTCTCATGTCATGTATAAACGTGTTATTTGCTCAGATGTACGGTATGTGTGCAAAAATATGTATTACCACATGACTTCAATGACAGGTTGACCTCTCCTTCTGCTGTTTGGAGAATTAAATCACATGAGCTTTTGATCCACCACTACTCAGAGCTTCATCACCCATTGTGTTAGTTTACACTGAGACAAACTGACAAACAACAAAAAGTCTTCAATATATATGATACTTCTGCCCCAAAGGTCTCCAATTAAAATTTTCCAGCAGCAGTGGTCAGAAATCACACTGACAGCAACTCTGTCAGCACTGCTATGTAACTCATAACAGTCTTAATACACACCCACTGACAGCAACTCTGTCAGCACTGCTATGTAACTCATAACAGTCTTAATACACACCCACTGACAGCAACTCTGTCAGCACTGTTATGTAACTCATAACAGTCTTAATACACACCCACTGACAGCAACTCTGTCAGCACTGCTATGTAACTCATAACAGTCTTAATACACACCCACTGACAGCAACTCTGTCAGCACTGCTATGAAACTCATAACAGTCTTAATACACACCCACTGACAGCAACTCTGTCAGCACTGTTATGTAACTCATAACAGTCTTAATACACACCCGCTGACAGCAACTCTGTCAGCACTGCTATGTAACTCATAACAGTCTTAATACACACCCGCTGACAGCAACTCTGTCAGCACTGCTATGTAACTCATAACAGTCTTAATACACACCCACTGACAGCAACTCTGTCAGCACTGTTATGTAACTCATAACAGTCTTAATACACACCCACTGACAGCAACTCTGTCAGCACTGCTATGTAACTCATAACAGTCTTAATACACACCCACTGACAGCAACTCTGTCAGCACTGCTATGTAACTCATAACAGTCTTAATACACCAAATCCTGTTCGTGACGCCAGCTTGTCATGGAAAATGAGGAAAGAATGGATGCACCCAGGAGTCTTCTGCAGTTGATTAAAGAAGTAACATTTATTGAAGATTCTGATATGTCAGGAGGAATATGAACTTTGTCGTGGACAACCGTACAGCTGCCAGAGTCCGCCACATATTCCTAGCTTCCCCTATGGTGCTCAGCCTTATAAAGTAACACCCAGTTAAGTACAAGTATATTACCTTACATTACTCTTGAGTAGCGTTACAGTCAGGGCATGCTCATTCTAAGCTCTGAACTAACAGTGGCACCTGTTGTCTTGCTGACGCTCAGCCATCGGCCTTATCAAAGGACCAACGCTGACAGACTCCTCTGACCTTGGTTACCTAGTCAACTCAGAGATAACTAGCCATCTGTTTTCCTTGAGACTCTGTGCTTCAACCCTGCATTCTGGAGCAACAGTTTAAAGATTTAATGCTGTAAAAAAAGGACACTAGCTAACCCTAGGAACTCCTAAATTTAGAAAAAATCCATAACAAGTCACACCTGTATCATATCCTACTGTTCATTTTATTTCACTGCACCTTACTGTTTATTTGTTTATTTATTTGAACTATTATAGTCACACCTGTGTCATATCCTGCTGTTCATTTTATTTCACTGTTTATTTGTTTATTTTATTTGACTATTTGTTTATTTATTTGAACTATTATAGTCACACCTGTGTCATATCCTGCTGTTCATTTTATTTCACTGTTTATTTGTTTATTTATTTGAACTATTATAGTCACACCTGTATCATATCCTACTGTTCATTTTATTTCACCGCATCTTACTGTTTATTTGTTTATTTATTTGAACTGTTATAGTCACACCTGTATCATATCCTACTGTTCATTTTATTTCACTGCACCTTACTGTTTATTTGTTTGTTTATTTATTTGAACTGTTATAGTCACACCTGTATCACATCCTACTGTTCATTTTATTTCACTGCACCTTACTGTTTATTTGTTTATTTATTTGAACTATTATAGTCACACCTGTATCATATCCTACTGTTCATTTTATTTCACTGCACCTTGCTGTTTATTTGTTTGTTTATTTATGTGAACTATTATAGTCATACCTGTATCACATCCTATTGTTCATTTTATTTGACTGTTTATTTGTTTATTTATTTGAACTATTATAGTCACACCTGTATCACATCCTACTGTTCATTTTATTTCACCGCACCTTACTGTTTATTTGTTTATTTATTTGAACTGTTATCGTCATACCTGTATCACATCCTACTGTTCATTTTATTTCACCGCACCTTACTGTTTATGTGTTTGTTTATTTATTTGGACTATTATAGTCACACCTGTATCATATCCTACTGTTAATTTTTTTCATTGTTTATTTGTTTATTTATTTGAACTATTGTAGTCACACCTGTATCATATCCTACTGTTAATTTTATTTCACTGCACCTTGCTGTTTATTTGTTTGTTTATTTATTTGAACTATTATAGTCACACCTGTATCATATCCTACAGTTCATTTTTTTCATTGTTTATTTGTTTATTTATTTGAACTGTTATAGTCACACCTGTATCATATCCTACTGTTCATTTTATTTCACTGCACCTTACTGTTTATTTGTTTATTTATTTGAACTATTATAGTCACACCTGTATCACATCCTACTGTTCATTTTATTTCACTGTTTATTTGTTTATTTATTTGAACTATTATAGTCACACCTGTATCATATCCTACTGTTCATTTTATTTCACTGCACCTTACTGTTTATTTGTTTGTTTATTTGAAATATTATAGTCACACCTGTATCATATCCTACTGTTCATTTTATTTCACTGTTTATTTGTTTATTTATTTGAACTATTATATTCACACATGTATCACGGACTACTGTTAATTTTATTTCACTGCACCTTGCTGTTTATTTGTTTGTTTATTTATTTGAACTATTATAGTCACACCTGTGTCATATCCTACTGTTCATTTTATTTCACTGCACTTTACTGTTTATTTGTTTATTTATTTGAACTATTATAGTCACACCTGTATCACATTCTATTGTTCATTTTATTTCACTGTTTATTTGTTTATTTATTTGAACTATTATAGTCACACCTGTATCATATCCTACTGTTAATTTTATTTCACTGCACCTTGCTGTTTATTTGTTTGTTTATTTATGTGAACTATTATAGTCATACCTGTATCACATCCTATTGTTCATTTTATTTCACTGTTTATTTGTTTATTTATTTGAACTATTATAGTCACACCTGTATCACATCCTACTGTTCATTTTATTTCACTGCACCTTGCTGTTTGTTTATTTGTTTGTTTATTTATTTGAACTATTATAGTCACACCTGTATCACATCCTATTGTTCATTTTATTTCACTGTTTATTTGTTTATTTATTTGAACTATTATAGTCACACCTGTATCACATCCTACTGTTCATTTTATTTCACTGCACCTTACTGTTTATTTGTTTGTTTATTTATTTGAACTATTATAGTCACACCTGTATCATATCCTACTGATCATTTTATTTCACTGCACCTTACTGTTTATTTGTTTGTTTATTTATTTGAACTATTATAGTCACACCTGTATCATATCCTACAGTTCATTTTATTTCACTGTTTATTTGTTTATTTATTTGAACTATTATAGTCACACCTGTATCATATCCTACAGTTCATTTTATTTCACTGTTTATTTGTTTATTTAGTTGAACTATTATAGTCACACCTGTATCACATCCTACTTTTCATTTTATTCCACTGCACCTTACTGTTTATTTGTTTATTTATTTAAACTGTTATCGTCATACCTGTATCACATCCTACTGTTCATTTTATTTCACTGCACCTTACTGTTTATTTGTTTATTTATTTAAACTGTTATCGTCATACCTGTATCACATCCTACTGTTCATTTTATTTCACCGCACCTTACTGTTTATTTGTTTATTTATTTGAACTATTATAGTCACACCTGTATCATATCCTACAGTTAATTTTTTTCATTGTTTATTTGTTTATTTATTTGAACCATTATAGTCACACCTGTATC
Organism: Synanceia verrucosa; assembly: GCA_029721515.1. Taxonomy (NCBI): domain Eukaryota; kingdom Metazoa; phylum Chordata; class Actinopteri; order Perciformes; family Synanceiidae; genus Synanceia; species Synanceia verrucosa. The sequence goes on along the minus strand of JAQQSB010001851.1, from coordinate 35,922 downwards.
ATATCCTACTGTTCATTTTATTTCACTGCACCTTGCTGTTTGTTTGTTTATTTATTTGAACTATTATAGTCACACCTGTATCATATCCTACTGTTCATTTTATTTCACTGCACCTTACTGTTTATTTGTTTGTTTATTTGAAATATTATAGTCACACCTGTATCACATCCTACTGTTCATTTTATTTCACTGTTTATTTGTTTATTTATTTGAACTATTATAGTCACACCTGTATCACATCCTACTATTCATTTTATTTCACTGTTTATTTGTTTATTTATTTGAACTATTATAGTCACACCTGTATCACATCCTACTGTTCATTTTATTTCACTGTTTATTTGTTTATTTATTTGAACTATTATAGTCACACCTGTATCATATCCTACTGTTAATTTTATTTCACTGCACCTTGCTGTTTATTTGTTTGTTTATTTATTTGAACTATTGTAGTCACACCTGTATCATATCCTACAGTTAATTTTTTTCATTGTTTGTTTGTTTATTTATTTGAACTATTATAGTCACACCTGTATCATATCCTACTGTTCATTTTATTTCACTGCACCTTGCTGTTTGTTTGTTTATTTATTTGAACTATTATAGTCACACCTGTATCACATCCTACTGTTCATTTTATTTCACTGTTTATTTGTTTATTTATTTGAACTATTATATTCACACATGTATCACGGACTACTGTTTATTTTATTTCACTGCACCTTGCTGTTTATTTGTTTGTTTATTTATTTGAACTATTATAGTCACACCTGTATCATATCCTACTGTTCATTTTATTTCACTGCACCTTACTGTTTATTTGTTTATTTATTTGAACTATTATAGTCACACCTGTATCACATCCTACTGTTCATTTTATTTCACTGTTTATTTGTTTATTTATTTGAACTATTATAGTCACACCTGTATCATATCCTACTGTTCATTTTATTTCACTGTTTATTTGTTTATTTATTTGAACTATTATAGTCACACCTGTATCATATCCTACTGTTAATTTTATTTCACTGCACCTTGCTGTTTATTTGTTTGTTTATTTATTTGAACTATTATAGTCTCACCTGTATCATATCCTACTGTTCATTTTATTTCACTGCACCTTGCTGTTTGTTTGTTTATTTATTTGAACTATTATAGTCACACCTGTATCACATCCTACTGTTCATTTTATTTCACTGTTTATTTGTTTATTTATTTGAACTATTATAGTCACACATGTATCACGGACTACTGTTTATTTTATTTCACTGCACCTTGCTGTTTATTTGTTTGTTTATTTATTTGAACTATTATAGTCACACCTGTATCATATCCTACTGTTCATTTTATTTCACTGCACCTTACTGTTTATTTGTTTATTTATTTGAACTATTATAGTCACACCTGTATCACATCCTACTGTTCATTTTATTTCACTGTTTATTTGTTTATTTATTTGAACTATTATAGTCACACCTGTATCATATCCTACTGTTCATTTTATTTCACTGTTTATTTGTTTATTTATTTGAACTATTATAGTCACACCTGTATCACATCCTACTGTTCATTTTATTTCACTGCACCTTACTGTTTATTTGTTTATTTATTTGAACTATTATAGTCACACCTGTATCATATCCTACTGTTCATTTTATTTCACTGCACCTTGCTGTTTATTTGTTTATTTATTTGAACTATTATAGTCACACCTGTATCATATCCTACTGTTCATTTTATTTCACTGCACCTTGCTGTTTATTTGTTTATTTATTTGAACTATTATAGTCACACCTGTATCATATCCTACTGTTCATTTTATTTCACTGTTTATTTGTTTATTTATTTGAACTATTATAGTCACACCTGTATCATATCCTACTGTTCATTTTATTTCACTGCACCTTGCTGTTTATTTGTTTATTTATTTGAACTATTATAGTCACACCTGTATCATATCCTACTGTTCATTTTATTTCACTGTTTATTTGTTTATTTGTTTGAACTATTATAGTCACACCTGTATCATATCCTACTGTTCATTTTATTTCACTGCACCTTACTGTTTATTTGTTTATTTATTTGAACTATTATAGTCACACCTGTATCACATCCTACTGTTCATTTTATTTCACTGTTTATTTGTATATTTATTTGAACTGTTATAGTCACACCTGTATCATATCCTACTGTTCATTTTATTTCACTGCACCTTACTGTTTATTTGTTTATTTATTTGAACTGTTATAGTCACACCTGTATCACATCCTACTGTTCATTTTATTTCACTGCACCTTACTGTTTATTTGTTTATTTATTTGAACTGTTATAGTCACACCTGTATCACATCCTACTGTTCATTTTATTTCACTGCACCTTGCTGTTTATTTGTTTGTTTATTTATTTGAACTGTTATAGTCATACCTGTATCACATCCTACTGTTCATTTTTTTCACTGTTTATTTGTTTATTTAATTGAACTATTATAGTCTCACCTGTATCATATCCTACTGTTCATTTTATTTCACTGCACCTTGCTGTTTGTTTGTTTATTTATTTGAACTATTATAGTCACACCTGTATCACATCCTACTGTTCATTTTATTTCACTGTTTATTTGTTTATTTATTTGAACTATTATAGTCACACCTGTATCATATCCTACTGTTAATTTTATTTCACTGCACCTTGCTGTTTGTTTGTTTATTTATTTGAACTATTATAGTCACACCTGTATCACATCCTACTGTTCATTTTATTTCACTGTTTATTTGTTTATTTATTTGAACTATTATAGTCACACCTGTATCATATCCTACTGTTCATTTTATTTCACTGCACCTTACTGTTTATTTGTTTATTTATTCAAACTATCATAGTCACACCTGTATCACATCCTACTGTTAATTTTATTTCACTGCACCTTACTGTTTATTTGTTTGTTTATTTGAACTTTTATAGTCACACCTGTATCACATCCTGCTGTTCATTTTATCTCACTGCACCTTACTGTTTATTTGTGTATTTATTTGAACTATTATAGTCACACCTGTATCATATCCTGCGGTTCATTTTATCTCACTGCACCTTACTGTTTATTTGTGTATTTATTTGAACTATTATAGTCATACCTGTATCATATCCTGCGGTTCATTTTATCTCACTGCACCTTGCTGTTTATTTGTTTGTTTATTTATTTGAACTATTATAGTCACACCTGTATCATATCCTACTGTTCATTTTATTTCACTGCACCTTACTGTTTATTTGTTTATTTATTTGAACTGTTATAGTCATACCTGTATCACATCCTACTGTTCATTTTATTTCACTGCACCTTACTGTTTATTTATATCACCTGTGTTTACGAGACAATCACTGACATGATGTCAGGTGGTCCTTCTGTGGCAGGACTGAAATGCAGTGGAAATGTTTTTTGGGGGGATTAAGTTCATTTTCATGGCAAAAAAGGACTTTGGAATTAATTGCAATTCATCTGCTCACTCTTCATAACATTCTGGAGTACATGCAAATTGCATCATAACAAATGACTTTGTGAAAATTAATATTTGTGTCATTCTCAAAACTTTTGGCCACGGCTGTATATGTGAACAGCATTTTAAGCTCACAATGAGAAACACACTGCTGTTGTAATATTTCTGACTGAATGCATGTTTCCATGCGTGCAAGTCTTTGGAAAATCCATCAACATACAACATAACAAACTTATGTAATCTGTGCGTTTCAGGTCTGTTCACTTAGTTTTTGTAAAATGTTTATTATAGTCTAGTATAAAGATGGGACTTGAAAACAGGTTCTTGTTGAGAAGCGGTTCCCTGTGTTTCAATTCCTTGGAATTGTTCAACAATTTCCAGCTGCAGCCACTGCTACCCCCGCTACAAACCACGCCCCCTACAAACTACGCCTATGTGTTGCTACGGTGGCCAGGGACGATTAAACTGCTTGCCCTTCTCCCCATGCTATTAGCATGACTGGAGCTGGGAAAGACGCAGAGCAGACAGTAAAGTTAATGCTCTAGTAATACATTTAGCTAGGATCATAGTAGCTACTATTAAGCCTGGACAGCTAAGAAAAAGACTTGTGTCATCAATAGATGAGGTAAGTGTTTACAATTTTAACACTTGAAGTGCCAAGAAACATGATCGCCAAAAGGTTAGACAAGCGCAGTTTAATGCTGCATTAATGTTGTGTTGGAAGATATGAGTTCCCAAGTTGGCAAGTCGTTGTGTTGGACGGAGAGCAGGCTATTCTTTATTCTGACAACATTGACTGGGAAGTATTTTCATTTATATCACTGAATCCGATATTAATAATTGCGACAACCATGGTTGTTGGTAGCAGTCAGGGTCTGAAATTAAATTCATTAATTAAATTTCTGTTTGGCGAGTAACTCCGCCTCTGATTGGCTCTGCTGACCTTGATGTTTTGTCTAGCAACGAACACCAGCCAATCAGAGGCAGAGTAGGAATAATTCATCATAATTAATCCTTTATTTCTTTTAAAAATGTATAAAGCAAGAAGTGTTGAGTTTAAAAAGTTGGATGTGGAGCAGAAAAAGTTATTTGCAAGATGTGTGGAGTAACTGTAGAAGACAAGCAGCAGCTAAACTCTCAAAGGTTTCATTGTTCTACAGAATTAGTGAGAATATGCAGTCTGTCTGTGAGTATTGTTGGCTGTCATGTGTGCTGCTACACTGTTTGTGTTGAATATAGCCATGTGATTAACAAGTTAAAATGATTGTGGTTGTGATGCTAATTTCCGTTAGCCTGTCTATGGCGTTGTTAAGCTAGTGGACTTTGTGTAAGGCTAATACTGAAGGCAGTAGGCTACAACTGTTATGTCAGTGTGAAGTTACTTGTTTTATGTTTTCCGCCGTTTTGCACAATACATTTTCTTCAAGAAATATTATTGACTATGCTTTTAATAGTTTAAAAAACAACTTCCTGCTTGAATGCTTTTACCATGGGCTATGGTAGGTTAGACAGTTAAGTGTCTGTTAAAAGATGTGATTCCCAGGTTTGGTATGCCACAAGGAATAGACAGAGGCCCTGCTTTTTTCCCAAAGATCACTCAAGACTTGTCAGAGATCTTAGGGTTTAGGTGGCAGCTGCATGTTCCTTATCGTCCACAGAGCTCAGGTCAAGTTGAAAGAATGAAGGCCACTGTCAAAGAGAGGTTGACCAAATTGGTGGCGACGACAGGGCTAAAATGGCCTGACGCGCTGCCTATTGTGTTGTATTCCATTTGAAGTGCACCAAGTGCAACAACAGATCTAAGCCCTCATGAGCTATTGATAGAGAGATCAATATCCACGGTGCAAGTCCCCCTTTGGCACCACATGAAGCCTCACTGCTTTGGACGGATGAGTTCATGGCTGATTATATGAAACAACAAACTGAAGTTTTCAAGTGTCTGACAGGCTCCCCAAACCCTCAGGGGAGCTGATTCATTCCTTTAAGGAAGGTGATTCTGTGCTAATCAAATCTCTTGAAAAGGTGTCATTGACTCAGGTGGAAAGGCCCGGACCAGGTGCTACTGACTACAAGTACAGCTGTAAAGGTCAAAGGAAGAGCAGAATGGATTCACGCTACAAGGTGCGGATTGGCTCCAGCACCTGCCGATGAAGCACCAGCAGGGCCTGGTAGGTAATGGGGAGGCTGTTTGTCTTCTTCTTCCTCTTTCTGTGCAGATTCAGCTCAAACTAAAGCTGGCAGCAGGTTATAATATGACTGTTGAAGTTAGTGACTCCTCCTCTACCAGCAGCACTAATGTTACCGATAAATATATATATCTGTGTTCAATCTTTGGTCTTTGTAAACTAAACTAGCATTTTATTTATGAGATACTGATGAGTCGATAGAGTGACCTCTTTGTTAATGTGTGTTAAGAATTATAATCATTAATGTACCGTGCGATTACAGCTAAACCAGGATTGGTGTTATGATATTGTTATTTTAGGTGACTGTCTCTTGGGATTGATTTGATTGATTTTTCATTTTATTGCCTGTTTCCTGAAAAAAATTATAAAATAAATAAAACTAAAAAGAGAAACTTCAACAGGTGATAAGCATTACAGAAGCCTACGATGAAGATGGATTCCCCTCACAGTGCGGGCCACCATGCATCGTATGTGCTAGTAACCTCTCCATGGTGGCGGCCCCCAGCTGTGCAAAAAGCACATGGGCTGAAGACCACCTCGTTTGTTCACCATTATATAATCACAATGTTTGTTTTAAGTGTTCAGAGTAGTGTGTAATCATTTGTAATGAAGGGCCCCTCTCAGATGCTAAGGTTACATCTTACATGTCATAATTTGCATAGTTAATAAGGTAAATAAGAAGGGTACTGGTCACATTTATATTATTAACAGGTGTTGTTTTAAATTGACAGTTTGTGTTTTTTAAGGGTATCAATTTTTTTACTTGATTCATGTTATTGGATGGCTAAAGGGTCAATTTATGATTTAATGTTACTGATATGTGTTAATGTTTCATCACAGTAATATTCCTGTAATGCTCGAGTAAGGTCTGTTTTACGTTCCCCCTTTGACGGTTGTCAGAAAATTAAAAAAAAATGTAAACTTCTGTGTTTGGTATTGATCTTATGATCAATAAGAGGGGATTGTTATGGATTTTTTCTAAATTTAGGAGTTCCTAGGGTTGGCTAGTGTCCTTTTTTTACAGCATTAAATCTTTAAACTGTTGCTCCAGAATGCAGGGTTGAAGCACAGTGTCTCAATTAAAACAGATGGCTAGTTATCTCTAAGTTGACTAGGTAACCAAGGTCAGAGGAGTCTGTCAGTGTTGGCCCTTTGATAAGGCCGATGGCTGAGCGTCAGCAAGACAACAGGCGCCACTGTTAGTTCAGAGCTTAGAATGAGCATGCCCTGACTGTAACGCTACTCAAGAGTAATGTAAGGTAATATACTTGTACTTAACTGGGTGTTACTTTATAAGGCTGAGCACCATAGGGGAAGGTAGGAATATGTGGCGGACTCTGGCAGCTGTACGGTTGTCCACGACAAAGTTCATATTCCTCCTGACATATCAGAATCTTCAATAAATGTTACTTCTTTAATCAACTGCAGAAGGCTCCTGGGTGCATCCATTCTTTCATCATTGACTATTCAATATTTTCCACGACAGATATATACACTCATGAAATTAGGAAGCCAATGTGAATAAACTAATCAGTGTGACTTCAAAAGGAATCAACCAATATTCTTATATACTATCTGTTTATATCTCCATGAGTCTAATTGTCCATCTATTTATTTATTTATTTATTTATTTATCAGCATTTAGTTGGCAGTGAGCACAATGAATTAATGAATGAGTGAATAACTGACTGACTAGTGCCCACAGAGCAGGGCAAACAGAAGAGGAAAGACACTTTTGCACTCATCCCACTGATTGAGAACATCATTTAAACTCATAAAATGTAGACATACCGACAGCGTCTCTATGCTCATCTAAACACTGATGCAAGCTGTCTCTCCCCTGCAGCAGCATGCCACACTGAACAGACAAAGAAGCCACACACCTGTCTGCTGGCACACTTCATCAGAATGGCTCCTCCCTCACTCTCCTGCCTACCTGCAGATACCCAACGCACTATTTTTATTAGTATTATTATTATATTGATATTTATATGATTATTAATTAAACCCAGTCCCTTTAAATAAATTGGACAAAAGGGGAAAAGAGAAAAAAAATATGCTGAATGCCTGCCGATCGTTCTCCTGACTCAACACCTCCCACTTGGGCTCTTGGTTTCTGAACCCAAGGAGGTCAACAGGTCATCAGTCTTTTGCTCTTCAGTGGGAATCAGGACCACCAAGCATCTGACGTCTCTGTGCAGAATTGTTGCAGGAACTTTAGTGAGAAGTTTCCCCTTTCCTGATACTTCACAGCCTTGTTTTGATGAGGTTGGCTTTTTAATTGGAACGGGATAGCTGGGAAAGGCCCTCACATAAACATCTCTCACAATGCCATCCTTGTCAGTGTTGACACTGACCACTCTGGCCAACTTATATTGACTCCTCAATGCATTCTGGTCAGCCAACCAGACGACATCTCCCTTGGCCACATTCCGCTCCTTAGTATGCCACTTGCTTCTTATGAAGAGGTTTGGGCCTGCCAGCTGACACCATTTCCTCCAGAATTTGTCCACCTCTCTTTGGATGCTCTGGAGCCTCTTGTATGGGTAACCTTCAGACTGGAAGTCTCCTGGGTCACTTCTCATGCTGACATGGCCCAACAGAAGAGAATTGGGGCTGATGTAACTTACACAGTCCTCTCGGCTCTGTATCCTTGCTTCTATTGGTCTCTCATTGACCAGATTTGCAGCCATGAAGAGGATTGTTTGGAACTCGCCGCATGTAAAGGCTCCGTCACCACCGATGTTACTCAAGGCCCGCTTCACCAGTCGGACAGCTGCTTCTGCTGCCCCATTTCTGTGGGGAGAATCTGCTGGATGATTCCTCCATGACCACTCTGTTCCACACTTTGATGTTTCTTCTTCAATTTTTGTTTTGTTTAATTCCCTTAGGAAATTGTGAAGTTCCTCCAGTGCAGGCTTTGCTCCCACAAAGTTTGTTCCTGAGTCTGACCACAGTTTCTTGGGGTGCCCTCTTAAGAATGTAAATCTTTGATAGGCAAACAGAAATCCCTCAGAAGACTGGTCTCTGACAACATCAGTGTATACTGCTCTTGAGGCCATGCAGCAGAACACAATGCCCCAGACTTTGAGTGTGACTCTCCTTCTCACCTCATCTTTCACTTTGTAGGGCCCAAACAGGTCCACAGTTGTGAATTCAAATGGTTAGCAGGGTTGGTTCTCTCTGGTGGGAGGTTGCTCATTATTTGTTTGCATCACTTTGCTGTTGCTTTCCTGCAGATTACACAGCTGTCCACCACCCTTTTTGCTAATCTTCTGCCTTTTATCACCCAGGCTCTTTTCCTCATCCTTAGAAGGGTTCGGGCTACTCCTTCATGATTAGCTTTGTGGGCCTCACGTGCTATCAGTGTGGACAACCATGCTTCATAAGGTATGATTGGCACTGCAACTCTGTCTTCATCAAACATCTGGATCCTGCCCACACAGACCAGGAGTCCAGCATCTCTGAATACTACCAATCTTTTTAAAGCTGTTTCTGGAAAAATTACTCCTTCTTGGGCAGCGAGGAAAAGGTCTCTCATAGCTGCTTCTTGTTCCTTTGGTTTCAGCACAATTTTCTCATTCATCATTACCAGCCCTTTCCTTTTTTTCTTGACCTTAAACCACTTTGTGGCAGCTCTTCGGACCCAGGCCACGACAACAACCAATTTGGATAAGCTGCTGAACTTTTCCACCTCCACGAGGTCTTTTATTCTCCAATTAGCAGGTGTTCTTGCCATAGCGGGTGGTCTTGGTTTGTCTCTGACCTCTGGTTTTGAACTCTCTGTTGGAAATGGAAGCTGTTCAGTCTCCTTTTGCTTTGCTCGAGTTTAGGCTCTAGTTACTACTGACGTGAAGGCTTTCCTCTGCAGCTGGTTGACACTTTGTCTGGCACATGCTGCAACCTCTCTGGCTGACTTTGAAGGCCACTCCTCCTCCAGCTGCCTCAGGAATGTTGGCCCATTTTGCTATGTGGAACTCTCCTTTAATTCATCATGGGAACCTCCTCTTGTCAAAATGTCAGCAATATTCAGCTCTCTAGGGATCCACCACCAATCTTAATACTACTACTGGTCCAGCTCTCTGGATTTCACCCACACGGTTGGCGAAAAAGGTCTGGTATCCATAAATTTCTCTCTAGATAGCCCCCAGGACGGTTTGGCTGTCCACCAGGTGGAGCCAACGCTCTACATCCATCCCTCTGTACTTCTCAAAGTGCTACCTGAGCCTGGCTGCGAAGACTGCACCGCAAAGCTCAGCCTTGATAGCATCTCCTTTCTGATTCAACAAACCGCACCTTGGTCCCTTGTTTGGTGCTCCACCTCAAATACATCACAGCTCCATAGGTCTTATCACTCCCATCTGACAAGGTGATTCCCCAGGGTCTCCCCTCCCAGTTGGCGGGTGTGAAGCTGCGGTGGAATGTAATCTGCCCAAGCTCCACATACTCCTCAAAAAGTTTGATGGCTTCGCCTCTGAGGCTTTCTGAAAGTGGCTTGTCCCAGGTTTCTCTGGTAAGTTTTCCACCCCCCGTCTCCTGGAATGCTGGAATGCTTTCCTCACAAGGATTGCCCCCTTCTGTTTGGCTTGTGTTACCAGGCTGATGGGGTCGTAAAGCCCAGCCACCTGGCTTAAAAGCTCCCTTCTAGTCAGTGGGTCAGGAGTTCCTAGTCACACCTCGTCCTTGAGAAGATCTTTGCTCACCCTCACCTTTTTCTTCCTCTTAGAAAAGTTGATGGATATCAACATGTAGTTTATCTTCTCCCACATTATAACCAACACCCAGAGCTTTGTTATCTTCGTCTCTCATCTGATTTGGAAGATTGATGGTTGAAACTTTTGTCACATCCTCCTCTCCTTCCTGGACAGCATCACTCCTTTGCCTCCCACTGTTCTCTGACCGTACCTATGGTTTCACCAGGAAGCCCCCAGCTCTCAGGATTTCCCCCACACCTTGGGTAATTTCATCCAGTTTCTCCAGGCTGTTGTGGGAGATAAGGATGTCATCGTCATACCTATCCTCTTCAAGGACTCTGCATTCCTCTGTCCGATGGGCAAAGATGGGAAGCTTGGCTGTTTCTGTCATAGCTAGTTGTGCTATACATCCAGCTGGTCTGTCTCCCATATTAACACGGGTGATAGTATACTCTCTTATCTCCTTCTCAGGCTTATCCCTCCAAAGGAATCAGTGCAGGTGCATTTCACGTTCCTCTAACCACACTGAATTGTACATTTTCTTGATGTCTCCAAGGGCAGCATGTACCCCTCTTCTGAACCTCAGATTTTGGTGACCTGACAGAGGAGGCTACACATGGGCTCATCAGTGTCCTCAGTGGAAGATGTCTCTCAGTGAAAAGTCAGCACAGACAGGCTGTAGATGTGTACTGTAGCTTAGCCTCCATGGACTGTGATTCACTTCACACACAGACAGAGGACAGTGAGGAGTGGGACGACAATGGCTTCACTATCCCAGAGTCAGAGTCAGAGGAGGAAGAGGAGTAAGGGCCACTGCCTGACATTACTGAGGCACTGCTCCACTTGTATGGTGTTATTTACCAGCCCTGGATGTGGATGTGATTTGATTGTTTTATAGGTGAGGTTAGGTGACTTTATTTGTACCTGTAGGTAGGTTTGTTTTGCAGTGTAAACAGAGGATGGCATCTGCATTAACAACAAACTAGACAACAGAGCATCAACAAAGAAAAACAGACAAACCACAACAAGACAGAGTACTCGTATGCTGCCTGAGACCAGAACCAGACCAAGGCCCAATAAAAGAGAAGAAGCCACATGAGCAATTAAAAGACCATTAAAGCATCAAGTTAACCCAAAGGCCAATTTATGGTACTCCGTAAAGTGCCGTACGTAGACGGAGAGCCCTCTCCGTCGCCGAGAAACCTGACGGAGAGCCTCTCCGTCGTCTCCGGGCGCAGGAAATTTTTTGTAATCACACCAATCACAGCCCTTGTTGTCTCCGTCTTCCCTTGAAGGGGTTAAGGACCGGTACAAAAAAATTCCTGCGCCCGGAGACGACGGAGAGGCTCTCCGTCAGGCTCTCTGGCGACGGAGAGGGCTCTCCGTCTCTACGTACGGCACTTTACGGAGTACCATAAATTGGCCTTAACTGTCCGTCAATCCGTCAAGGGAAGACGGAGACGACAAGGGCTGTGATTGGTCCTCTAGCTGCACCCTGCTGTGAAATGCAGCCACTCTCCCTACACAGAAACAGACAGACAGGTCTCCTCTGCAGCAGCACAGACAAGACAGGAACTAAAGTATCGATTAGCCTTGTGAAAGGCAAATCAAACACATTCAACCTGCTCAAAAAATCTATTTAATTCATTTAGTAATTATGGCTGGGGTATATTTCCACAGAACATACCGAAAGTTGTTGGTTTGTGTTCGCTATTATCTGATTTTGTGTTGAAAAGAAAGAGGAAGAGGAGTTTTAAAGATTGAAAGCAATCGATGTTGTTCTCTTCTATCTCCCTCACAAATAATTAAATCATAAAATAGTATTTTCCCCTGCTTTTATCTGCGATATTAAGGCGAATTGCTTCACTTTCCGAGGGGGTGCATTTCATGGCAGGGCTGCACAACACGCATCATGACGGAGAAGTGCGAGGGCTCGAGAGGTCTCCGTAGCTACGAAGTCGGATGACGGATTACGCAGACGGAGATATTCCAGCCTTAACATGATAGATAGGCCCTGTTGAGATGTGAAAGGTCATGCTTGTGCTATTTTATGACTTGTTTTAAGCATAGACATGTTTACTAGTTATGGTTTGTTATTTTTCAGATATTTTTACTAGTTATGGTTTGTTTTAATTATACGCACACGTTATGATGTATTCAGTCATATACAGTTTTACTAGTTGTGAGGTTTACTCTTTTATTCTGTTAAATATGTTGAAATGCTTTATTACGCATAATGAAGAGTGTAAAAGTAGTTTCATGGTTTTCAGACAAAGAACAGAGATTCACAGAGGACAGGAATGTGTCCTTATCTTTTTGGCTGGAGATATCTTCGGTGGGCACACAATAACACTTTGGAGGTCCAGTGTGCCGCCTCGGGACGCCCTTTTGCTCCAAATATCAACCAATGAAGAGATGAACTGATGACATCCAACACCCCGAAGACCTGAAGACTACGCCTAGTTAGAAAGTGAAACTTGTAAAAGCTATAAAAGGATTGGACTTAGCCTTGTGCGAGGTTCCTGGACCGCCCAAGGCCTCAAGACCCAGATCTGTCCCAACATTCTTTGTCTCACTCATTTAAATAGAGGTTTTAACTGAGAATCATTTCGACCTCCTTGTCATCGCTTCCTCTCATCTAAGACCACGCAGGAAAGCAGGTGAAAGGTATATTAAGTTGTTTTGGGAGTCAGACACTTGTTACTGGTTTAATACTGCTTATATTAGGGGAAGCTGGTTGCGAGGTACCTTTCAAATAGTGAAGAACCGGAAGAAACTAGAACAAGTATTATTTGCCCAGAGAGGTAAAGTACGGGAAGAGACTACCATAGTACCATTTGGCCTGTGGGGAAAGTACGGGAAAAGACTAGTACAAGTATCATTTGCCCTGTGGTAAAGTACAGGAAGATTCTAGGGCAAGTACCATTCACATTTGAAGTAAGGGAAAGTGATCACAAGTGCCCTGAGATAAACCACCTGCTTTTTCCTAATAGCCACTGGCTAAACATGACAACTACTTGGTTATTTCGTTTAATCTATAAATATTTCTCCTAAACATCATATTATTCCTTCACTTAGCCTGCTTAGCTGTAATGATCAGACTGTGTCTATTGTTAAATATCTGACTGATGACTATGTCTAAGGGAAAAAAAGACCAGACACATGTAGTATGATTTGGTTTATCAATTCAAGAGTTGTCTTCTCTTTAAAAAAAAAAAAAAAAGGATTCAGACTTTAGCAATATAAAAATAACTTAATAGAATAATATGCAAAAGTGAAAGTAAAAGCAATAATGTGGATCTTGAATATGATGGTAAAAATGTACATGTTGTATCAGACAATCTATGAATATATTTGGTTACTTCTTACACTATAGCATATAATACATTCTGAATGTTTGTATTCAAATCCTAGCGAACGATGCGAATGGGCGGGGCTTGTGTTCATTGATGTCACTTGTGACGTCACAATCCTCCTGAACCGAGGTTATGAAAGGAGGCAGTTTGCAGAGGTTAGTCACTCCCGGTCCTCAAACCAATGAGGAGTACTGGGGAGCTCTGACCTTTGGTCGTGGAGCTGCTGGAGATCAGTGGGTAGCCTTTTATGCTACTTGGGTTCATCGCCTGGAGATCAGTGGGTAGCTTTTTGTGCTACCCGAGTTTATCTCCTTGAGATGTCCTAAGCCACACAAGTCTCCAGCCTGTTTCCTCCCAGGTCGGAGCTCTCCGGTGCTTCGTTAGAGGCTGGGAGGGGTAGAGGACAAGCCCTCGGAGGAGGACTTGTCCTCTACCTGCTTTTCTATGTCAAACAGAAAACATCAGATTATTCCAGCATATGTCACAGCTCAGTGACTGTCTCCAGTTGTGTAATGTCAATAACAACATTTGTGTAACTGTAGTATTTATTACTTAAATGGACTGTAGCCTGCTGGTGACTTTCTGGACTAAATAGGGCTGCTTTTCTGGGCTGGTGAAAACTACTGATAATACAATATGCTAGGATATACATGATTTAAAAGTTGAGTATTTGTTCTGCTAATTCTAAGCACACTTTATCCTGTCTTGTTTGACTCAAGGAGGTAAACTCGAGTAGTACAAAAAGCTACCCACTGACCTCCAGGAGATGAACCCAAGTAGCAACAAAGGCTACCCACTGATCTCCTGCAAGCAGGTGTCGGAGCTCCCCGGTACTCCTCAGTGCAATGAGGACCAGGAGCGACTAACCTCTGCAAACTGCCTCCTTTCATAACCTCGGTTCAGGAGGATTGTGATGTCACTAGTGACGTCAATGTGCACAAGCCCCGCCCATTCGCATCGTTCCTCATGCGCCTGATTGAACAGCAGGGATTGGTCTGATGGAAAAGGTGCCGCACCAATCAGAGGAGAGGACTGCTGGAGAGGGCGTGGCCAGGAGTCCCAGTGGCCACCAATCAGGGCAGAGGGGAGGTGGAGCATACAGGGCCAGAGGCAGTGCAGGCAGCTTGGCAGAGAGAGGGAGAGATTGTGTGAAACACAATATAAACACTTTTCACATCTATCAAACTCCGTGTATACACAGGTTCACCAATTTCCCTGATAAATCACACGTGAGTGGAGAAAAGGTGGACATGAGCGCGCCTCAAATCCCTCCCTCTAAACCCAAACACAACCACATATGATCAATGCAAATTAGCACGTGAATATAAAGTAGCCACGTGCTCTCTGGGATCAGTGGAGTGACATCAGCGGACGAGAGATCAATATGCTTGTTGGCGAGAAAAAGTCCTCTTAGGCAGGTCTTTGCTCCAAGTCTGCATGATTACTGCTACAGTTCCCTCAGCATAAAGTAATATACTTCATTTTTATCACCTATGCTTGAGTATAAGTATAGCAAGTATACTACGGACCATGGACCATGATCTTGTAGTGTACTAGGAAGTATGTCAATTTAATACTAATTCAGACTAACTTGTAACATTTTATATTCATAAAAGTATGCTTTAAATATACTTTGTGGTGTTATTTTAAATTCCCCAAGCACACTTTGAAGATGTACTGCAAGCAAACCCTTCTATATTATCTGTGTGTGTTTTTACATGTATAGGAACAGTAAGTAAGAGATCATCCAGCAGCCCATCCTGCTCCATTACGCACAGGTGGACTCTGAGCCATATTTATATAGCTGCAGCACACAGATGTGTTGTTGATCAAATAAATTATGATCATTTGGTTTGATGGTGTGCTGTGTTTAGTGAGTGAGGATCATTACAGTTTGAAGCAGCAAAGACCAAATGTGGAAAATGAATCCAGTTTAAATTAATACGGGTCGTTTCTCGTGGTGGACACACGACTTTCCTGACCCTTTTTATTTCTGTTTTAAGGTTCATTAAACCTTATTTTATCATATTTATTGATTGATATTTAACAAAAAATACAGCAATTGATTTATAGTTTTCTTTTTTATCTAGACGCATTGAACTGTGAGTGAAGCGTCATTTTCATGTAGAGAGCCAGCTTTCAGCCCAGAAATAAAACCATCCCTTGTGTACATAAATATGTGTAGATGTCTGTACGGCACGGCGTTGTGAGGCAGATATTTTTAAATGTATTTGCTTTAATAATTATTGTATTCATATTGCCAATGACTCGAAAGAAGGTCGGGTTGGGTCGGGTCTTTTCGGGTCGTTACCACGACAACGGTACGTCACGTTCGTGCTTTTTTACCCACAATCCCTCTGTGTTTATTCATTCCATCTGACTCTCGACACTCGTAAGTATGTCCAGCAAACTAGTGACTGTTAATATGTAATAAGATAAAGATAATTATCCATCATGTCTTTCATTTGGGTCCAGTCTCGATAGCATTTCATCCCTGGACATTCCACTGCGTTAGTGTGTCATATTCACTTTTATTCACATACCCGCAATTAGCTACATTGAGCTAGCTAAGTCTAGCGCTGCCCGGTAATTTTACATACCTCCCGCCACAGACAGCTAGCAAAATCATTTCACACTGATGTACGGTCCCGAGAGCAGTAAGGACAGTCACAACCAAAGTTATTATAGTGTAACTACGGCACATAGAAATACATTGCATGGTGCTGAATAATTTAGCTAGCTAGCTGGAACAGTCAATGAGCCCAAAACGATGAATTCATAACTAATCAAGACAATAACATGTTCATTCTTCTTATTTTAGACTTTTAGCGATCAAGAAATCAGACTTTTCACTCATTATTCTAATGTTGTTGTTGTTGTTTTTGCATTACAGCTTTATTGCATCACTCATACCACTGCACACACACACACACACACACACACACACACACACACACACACACACACACACACATATACACACTCTCATATAAAACCAACGGCTCTTTTAAGAGCCACTCCATCTTTTTCTCTCTTGTTTGTCTACAGATCTCTCACTCCCCCCACCCACACCTCACCTCTCTCCCTTCAGTTTGTGTACAGTTGTTGTGTATTGTTTTTATATTGTGTATTGTTTGTATATTGTGTATTGTTGTTGTTGTGTATTGTTTGTATATTGTTACTGTATTGTATGTTTTTGTCATGTCTCAAGACTCTAACTTAAGGGTCTTTGAGGATCCCCATGAGGCCAGGATGCACATGGCGGCACTAATTAGTGGAGTTCTTCTCAATGAGTCCAGAGTGAGACATTTCAAGACAAGCAAGTACAAATATAAAATAAGGAAGTCTGTTATATAACAATAATAATAATAATCATAATAATAATTATGATTATTATTGTTATATACTGTTTGATCATTTTATGTAAAAGATCAGCCTGTCTTGCTGAGTAATGCCTCTTTTTTAAGAACTGCTGCTGTCTTGTTTGATCTTCTCCTCTCTAAATACAACATAGGCTGCCATGGCCTCAGAAATACCTGCCTTGCCACCAAAAAAAAGAGGACAACCAGGAAGAGGGTCCTCACCAGCCCAGCGGTCTCAAGCAGACAGAAGAAACGTTGGCATCCACAATGTCCAAGATCAGGTTTGTCCTCTACTATATGAAGATTATAATAAGCATAAAGATGACATATAGAATAGTTATATAATAGATACAGATAAAGTGCAGCAAACATGTCTCTGCAGCATCCCAAACCAGAGAAAGGGAACCTGTACAAGAAGGCCCTCAGATAGAATATCAAGAGATGGCAAGTCTTGGTGAGCATAATGAGGGTTCTGAAACAGCAATTGATTATTTTTATTACATTTATTTCTAATTTCCTCTACTTATTCAGGACTATGTTTTGTTAGAAACTTACTAATTTACTAATGTTGGTAAATGATGCAGGTAACAAGTTGTAGGATGATGTATTTCTCTTTCTTTAATTTGTCTTCAAAAGTTCTTCAACATGCCTATATTATCCATTATACCTTGAGTTTTAGGCTTGCTTAACAGCTGATGCCCTTTTTAGAAACACGTCTCCAACACTTCAGGGACACCCTTACTGCCATCCAGTTTCCTGAGGCAACAGGCACAACCCTTTCTGCTTGGGCTCAAAGGCAGCGTCTCTCGGATGCAAGGATGAAACCTGCACGGCCTGTGCTTTTTGATGCAAAACTTGCAGCTGAGAGAATAATCAACCAAAAGTGGCACAGGTGTTGTGCAGCAGAAGCTGTCATCAGGTGTCTGGAATGTGTGCCACTGGACATGGAGTTTCTCTGTGCTACCTGTGACATGGAGGCCCACAAAAGGAACATCTTCCATGACAGAGAGGCTCTCTTCCATGGTTTTCTGGAACCCATTCCCCCTACAACAGCTGTGGTGATGGATGATAATGGCCAGCCACAGTTTCATGAACAAAGTATGTTAAGATTATTATTATATTACAATATCCTACTGTAGTGTCATTCCCCAGACAGTGTGTACACATCACATTGTAACTTTATTCTCAAACCTTAAGAAGAATGAGGTGGAAGTGTTCATAGCTGATAGCTGATTGGTAAAAGTATGACTGGTTTTGACCAGCATATCTTGGGGAATGATAATTAAATCTCCACATTGTGGACACACACACAATGATAGTTGAAATACTGGCTTTTTTAATGTGTTTGAAGCACTATTTTGAGGATGAGATAAGCATGTTTGAAAATGCATTGGAGAAAGAACTACAAATGTAACCCTTCTAACTTCATTCTGTATTTTAGTATGTCAACTTCCTGTTCCTTCACCAGGACCAATCTGCAAATATAATCTGCTCAGGCAAACTATTGCAATTTGGTTAGTGAAAAATCCTTGTTCCTAAATAAATGTACTTGTTCACAGGCCGATGTGACGTGTACTTGCCGAAGAAATCCTGTCCATCCTGCTCTGCTGAATGGACTCCTGAGGTGAAAGACCTGCTTTTGTATCGTACTGGCCATCTAGTACCAGCTGCCAAACCCTCTACAAGTTTGATGTCTTCACCTCTTTTGAGCACATGAAGGTGACAGCACCAGCCATGTGCAGACAGGCCTTATTGAAAATGTTGGAGCACAGATCTTTAAAGCTGGAAGGGTAATCTGTCTTAATCACAGTGAAACATATATTACATATTACTTTATTGTTAATATTAATGTTGGGCATCACTTTAAAACAAATCATAATCTAATTGTTTGCAGACGGGCAGTATCTGTGCTGACACATTCCAGCGAATTTTCTTTGAATTTTCGTTTTGTCACTTCAAAGAAGAGGAAATGTGTCACGTCCAACAGTTTGTCTGTCCAGCCTGTTCTCCAGACATGCTGGCTGTTTGCTGTGATGGAAACCAAAAACATTTCAGGTTTTCCAAGTCAGAAGGGTAAGTACTAGTATCAGAGGTTAGTTTTAGGATTGTTTGGAATAATACCCCCATAGGTATGCTTTTTGAGAATAATTTGACATTTTAACAAATAATAATAATGTACTTTGTCATCGTTACTATATATGGACAGGACTGAGGAGCCACCCATATTTGAGGGCTTGTTCCTGGCCAAAGACAAGGAGGTATCCACATTTGTTGACCTTGTCAGAGGCAACGTGCCAACTGTAAGTGTTTATGAATTATATATTTTTATTGTTGTAGTTTTTGGATGTGTTTTTATGTGTAATAATGTATGTGTAATCTGACTTTGTAGGGAAATGACCACGCTGTCTGTGGTCCTGCCAAATTTACAGCTGGCAGAGCCATGTCAAAAAAGTCTGGTGCTCAGATAGATGAGGAGGACATTCAAGTTGCCGTTTGCAGGTTTGTATTTGTGTTTGTGTGGATACCTGCATAGTTCTTGAGGCTGGTGTCACAATTCCTGTTGTCATCACAGTCCAAGTCTTATTCATAGTAATAATTGGAAGTATTACTTATGCTTGGATGCAGAGTTATACTTATCACTCTTTGTTGCAGGAAAGTGTTTTTTTGTTTTTACAGACATCCAGCTGACAGAGTTTTGCTCTTGATCAGAAGTTTATTATCAACCACTATTTTTTCTTCTGATTACTCAGACATAGTTTTCTCTTGTGGACACTGAACCACTATCGAGGAGAAATATTTGCCGATCCAATGTATCTCCAGAGAGAGATCTCAAATCGACAAATGTTTCTTTCTTCTGTATGGATGTGACATGCAGCTAATCCTCATTGCTGTTTTACATATTTATCCCTTTGGTCAAAATGGCCTATGTCATACCTTTACAGTGATTGTATTTATTGTAGATTTATGCAGTAATTAAGATGTGTCTTTATCAAACTGTCAATATGCTGCTTCTGCTTTTCAGATCCTGGCCCGACCTGAACAAGGTAGCCGAGCAGTTACCAGAGCTTTTGCAGTTGACAGACATGAGACCATTACTGAGTGTCACGCATGCTGAAGCCCATACACCAAAATGTGAGGTACATGCAATCACTCAAATTGTAATGTGACAGCAGCTACAGGGAAATACCAGACTAGCCAACAGAATATGCTGTGTTATAACCTTCACCAAGTGTTTTAAGTTACTCTTGTGAATTAGTAGAATGTTGTGCTTTTGTAATGACATATTTGAAAGGCCATTTTCAAATCTAAAGCAAAGGACATGCTCTTTAAAAGCTGTGCATGTCACGCATTATTGGATTATAGGGGTGTCACGGTATGAAAGTTTAACCTCATGGTTACTGTGACCAAAATGATCACGGTTTTGGGTATCATTGTGGTATTATTTAAAAAGTGTGTTGAATATGTTCAGAAAGCATTCTACACAGTCCTACACAAACTGAAATAGTTTAAAAAAAGTGTAAAAACTACAGACAAAGCCTGATCAAAAGTACAAGTTTTTATTTTGAAATTAAACGGTAATTGTTATAAACATTTTTATTGGGGTTTACTGCTACACCGTAAGCGTGACATCTCTACTGGATGATGTTCTATCAAAAAACATAGTGCAAACTATGGGGCCTTGTAACTCTTCTTACATTGTGCTGCAGGTGAGATGGGGTGGGAGAAGTCAGGATGGAGCAGGAAACACAGTTGGAGAGGAAGTGGAGCAAGTATGTAATTATTGTAAAATGAGTCTTAATCAAAATCAAAACACTAGAAACGGTTATTTGTTATGTAATTGACCAGCCTGGTGTGAGGAATAAATCCTATCCTTTATATCATCCTTTACTGCTGAAATGACAGGTGGCATGGTCATATTTTTAGCGATGTTAAATGCATGTTGCTGAAAGGGACCACAAATGTCAAATGCAGGGTTTTTCATAAACTTCATGCTGTGTATATAGCCTGAACATAAATGGAATATTTTCTTTGTAGGTTAACAGTTTTCTGTCCCGGGCAGCTCTCATTACCAAATCCATGACAAAGGCAGGTTGGTACCACAGTCATACCTCACACTGTGATAAGGCAGCCCTCAACAGTGTAAACATTTCTATGAACGATACAGCTGTATCACTTTACTGTAATTAAAGTGACTAAACAACAGACTAAATTCATTTATGAATTCCTACCATTGTGATTTCGTATTTCAATTAGGAAGAGTGAACACGCTCACTCAACAGGCCATTGGGTGGAACAGAAGAAAGAAAGACAACCTTCATCATGCACTAGCCCAC
Source organism: Synanceia verrucosa (assembly GCA_029721515.1). Lineage (NCBI taxonomy): Eukaryota > Metazoa > Chordata > Actinopteri > Perciformes > Synanceiidae > Synanceia > Synanceia verrucosa. The sequence continues at coordinate 14,496 of JAQQSB010001851.1, read as the reverse complement.
TAATACGTCAAAGTATGGGAAAAATGCAATTTCCTTCACATCTCATATTGTAGAGTCCTCTTGGGATAATGCTTCAATGCCTGCCTGAACTCAAATGGCATAGATGACCACAGAGGACGCGGTACAACTCCATCCATTCATTCACTGTGTCTTTATTTATCCTCTCAATACCACACAGGATGGGATAGATTGATAACCTTAAAATGGAAACAGAGCATTAAATTAGATAAGCAGATTTATTAACATAGTATATTTGATAGCTTATTTCATCATGGTAAAATTAAATATCATATTATTAGTTAAACCAAAAAAAATCATGTTAAATTTATGAGTGAGGTTGGATTTATTAGGCATTTTATTTAGGCAATTAATGCACCAAGTTTATTCAGTTCTTTAATTTGCCTCTCAACCAAATAAAATATATCTATATATACACACATGAAATTAGGAAGCCAATGTGAATAAACTAATCAGTGTGACTTCAAAAGGAATCAACCAATATTCTTATATACTATCTGTTTATATCTCTATGAGTCTAATTGTCCATCTATTTATCTATTTATTTATTAATCTATCAGCATTTAGTTGGCAATGAGCACAATGAATTAATGAATGAGTGAATAACTAACTGACTAGTGTCCACAGAGCAGGGCAAACAGAAGAGGAAAATACTTTTGCACTCATCCCACTGATTGAGAACATCATTTAAACTCATAAAATGTAGACATACCGACAGCGTCTCTATGCTCATCTAAACACTGATGCAAGCTGTCTCTCCCCTGCAGCAGCATGCCACACTGAACAGACAAAGAAGCCACACACCTGTCTGCTGGCACACTTCATCAGAATGGCTCCTCCCTCACTCTCCTGCCTACCTGCAGATACCCAACGCACTATTATTATTAGTATTATTAAGTTATTATTATTAAGTTGGTACCACAGTCATACACACAGTCATTTCTGATCCAGTGGTGTCAGCTTGGCTTTTCATTCAACAAACCGCACCTCAGTCCCTTGTTTGGTGCTCCACCTCAAATACATCACAGCTCCATAGGTCTTATCACTCCCATCTGACAAGGTGATTCCCCAGGGTCTCCCCTTCCAGTTTGCGGGTGTGAAGCTGCGGTGGAATGTAATCTGCCCAAGCTCCACATACTCCTCAAAAAGGTTGATGGCTTTGCCTCTGAGGCTTTCTGAAAGTGGCTTGTCCCAGTTTTCTCTGGTAAGTTTTCCACCCCCCGTCTCCTGGAATGCTTTCCTCACAAGGATTGCCCCCTTCTGTTTGGCAGGTGTTACCAGGCTGATGGGGTCGTAAAGCCCAGCCACCTGGCTTAAAAGCTCCCTTCTAGTCAGTGGGTCAGGAGTTCCTAGTCTCACCTCCTCTTTGAGAAGATCTTTGCTCACCCTCACCTTTTTCTTCCTCTTAGAAAAGTTGATGGATGTGAACATGTAGAGTTTATCTTCTCCCACATTAGAACCAACACCCAGAGCTTTGTTATCTTTGTCTGTCATCTGATTTGGAAGAATGATGGTTGAAACTTTTGTCACATCCTCCTCTCCTTCCTGGACAGCATCACTCCTTTGCCTCCCACTGTTCTCTGACCGTACCTATGGTTTCACCAGGAAGCCCCCAGCTCTCAGGATTTCCCCCACACCTTGGGTAATTTCATCCAGTTTCTCCAGGCTGTTGTGGGAGGTAAGGATGTCATCAACATAGCTATCCTCTTCAAGGACTCTGCATTCCTCTGTCCGATGGGCAAAGATGGGAAGCTTGGCTGTTTCTCTCATAGCTAGTTGTGCTATACATCCAGCTGGTCTGTCTCCCATATTAACACGGGTGATGGCATACTCTCTTATCTCCTCCTCAGGCTTATCCCTCCAAAGGAATCGGTGCAGGTGCATTTCACATTCCTCTAACCACACTGAATTGTACATCTTCTTGATGTCTCCAAGGGCAGCGTGTACCCCTCTTCTGAACCTCAGTAACACAGCTCTGATTGGATTGAACACATCAGGTTCCTTCAGCAGAAGATCATTCATACTTATCCCTTTGAATTTTTGACTGCTATTCCATACCAATCGTACTGGGGTCGTGACAGAATGTGGGTTTGGTGCCACCAGGTGGATCACGTACTACACTGGTCCTTTCCATTTCCTCCTAATTCCATCAGAAAGCTCAATGGCAGCAGCCCACTCAACCATTTCATGGATCTGTGTTGTGTATATGGTTTTCCACTCTGGTTGTCTCTGCAGCTGTCTTTCTGTCCTTAAGAATGTGGCCTCTACTGCGCTTTTGTTGTTAGGAAGTGAGGTGGGGTCCTCTATCCATGGGTACTTAGCATCCCAGTGGGGAGAGTCTGTGTGCCCATCCATGCACACATAGGTGAGTCCTCCTCTTATGATCTCAAGTTCCTTTTCCTCTGCCAGAGTCATATCTTTTCCTCCTGGCTGGCAGTTGCCGCAGCGACATCCTCCAAACTTTGGCTCACATGCGCTCCAATGCTCTCCCACCGCCACCAGTCAAGAACTCACAGGTAGTTGTAGTTGTGAACTTTGGGGCGAGTCTGTCTTTATACTCTTCAAATGCAAGCTTAGCCTCTGGACCTCTGAAAACTTCTGTGTACTTAACAGCAGCCGTCCTCATAGAACGAGCAAAGGGGGTTTTTGACTCATAAGCTGCGACCTCAACATCCTCAAACAGGTCAGGGTGTGCTCCGCCCACTGTCCTTCCCAAAGGGCTTTCCCACAAGACGAGGTCACCAATAACTCTTACCCTTTGTGGTGCAAGCCTCCCCTCTCTGTGGCTGATGAGAAGTTCAACATCTTTTGGTCTCTTCAACTCCTCCAGCTTAACCTCAGGGAAGAATTTCCTCAGTCTCTCAGGATCAACAGCCCTGTGTGCTTTGGCAATCTCACCCAGCCCATAGCAGACAAGTTCGTGAGCTATTACTCTGCCTTGAGGTGTCTTGATCCTAACTCGGAGGAGGTATCTATTTGTTTTCACTTTCATGGCCATCCTGCCTACACCATGTAGGATTAAGGTCACTTTCTCGCACCGTAATTTCAGCCTTTCAGCAGCTTTGTGAGTTATGTGGTTTGTATCAGAAGCAAGATCAATTAGAGTCCCAATCTTTGGGACTTTGCGGTGACCTCCATCAGCATCATGATGACAGGGAGTTCGCGTAGTCTATTCTTCGCCAGAAGCTCAGTCCAGGTCTCACTGGTGTTAATCCTGCCTGCAGTGCTGTTGGTGAAGACTTTTCTGCACCTCTCTGCCATCTCTGGGGAAAACTCAGACAAAAAGTCCTGTTGGTCGTCCGTGAATCGGTCTTTAGTACCTTCTCCACGCTGCTCTTCAGTGCTTCTGCTGCTGTTTCCTTTTGGGCAGAGGAAGTAGTGGTGACTTGATGTTCCCTCCCCTTTACAGTTTTTGTTCCTGCATAAGAAGGTGTCTCTGCAGTATCCATCACTCTAATGGCATCCAAGGCATTTTGTGCAAGCTCCCACTCTTATCAGGGCAGCCTTCTTCTCATGGAGATTCAGTCTCTTGAACTTCTTACAGAGGAATATTTTGTCATGGTGTCTTTCATCACCACACACAGCACACATGTTCCCAAGTGCTTTCTTTGCTGTCCTTGTGGCGGCATATTTTTTCTCAGGTTTCTTGGATGAATGGTAGTCTGGTTTTTCAGTCTTTCCCACTCCTTTAAGCTGCTCTAGCCTCTCAAGAATCTCCTCTTGGTTCTTCAGGAATCTCAGTAATGCATCAAAGTGGTTGCTGGGAGTGACATTGTTACTTGGGTCTGCCATGAAAATCAGCCAGTCTCTCTTAATGAAATCTGGTAACTTACTTTCTATTGCTTTGGTCACCAAGGGATTGTTCAGTGCACCAGAATTCCCCAGTTCTGTGAGATCTGACAAGGCTTTTTCTACTAACTGTATTAAGTCGATGACTCTCCTGGGCTGGTTTCCCGTCACAGCAGGCATGTTGTCCAGTTCTTGTAGAATCTCTAAGGTGATGGTTGTCTTATTCCCATACCTGTTTTCCATGACTCTGAATATCTCTTCAGCAGTACTATATGTTGACTGTCTGAGATCCCTTAATATCTTCCCATCAACACTGTTGAGGAGTTGGATTTTCTTGACCTCAGCTGATCCAGATGGTTCGCCTTGACTTTGTGGGCTCTCCCAGTCTTTCCTCCACCTGTGGTATTCTCTTTTATTTCCACCGAAGATGGGAAGGGCTGTTGGTTTAATCCTCACAGCAGCAGGTGCAGGTGCTGCTGGCATTACTGGTTCTCTGCCACTCTCAACAGCTGTCTCTGCAGTCCTCCTCGCAGCGATGAACTCAGCTTTCCTCATTTCCAGCCTGCTGAATACAACCCTTAAATCTTTAATTTGGTCATTCAGGCGCTGTCTCTCTTCCATGGGGATCCACCGCTCCCAGGCAGACATAGTTCTGGTGGCCTCGTGCACCCTCTTCCCCAGGAGGGTTAGGTGCATCTCATAGCTCTCCAAGTGGGTACTTTCAACAGGTAGGTTTTCAGCTACATCACAGCTCTTCTCAGTTTCATGGATCGCTGCTGTGAGCTCATAACAGCCATACATGGACCACAGGTTCACTTGGATAATGTCTTTCAATTCTTTCCATCTTTCTTCAGCTTCAGTTGCAGTTCTCTCAATGTCACCCTCTAGTGTCTCTCCAAAAACTGCATCTTCTTCCTTTGTTTGCTCTGATGCCTCAGCGTGGAGTCCCATCCTATTGTCCTCGTTGGCATCAAGAAGTCTCCTGTAGCAATCAGAGAGTCTGTTGAATTCCTCCCTCAGTTCTGCCTCGACCATGCTGTCTGCCTCTTTTCTGAGGAAGGTGGCCTGCTTTGTGAAGCTACTCTTTGCAGTGGTTCTTTCCCTCCTGAATTGTTTCACAGTCTTCTCCAACATTTCCTCTGCCATCTTTCTCAGGAATATAGGACTCCTCTGGCTTTTACCTTTGCGTCTACAGCCCTCTTGGACGTGCAAAGCCTTTTATCTTCTCATCCACGCTGCACGCTCGGTTATCAACTGTAGAGTCCTCTGGGGATAATGCTTCAATGCCTGTCTGAACTCAAACGGCATAGATGACCACAGAGGACGCGGTACAACTCCATCCATTCATTCACTGTGTCTTTATTTATCCTCTCAATACCACACAGGATGGGATAGGTTGATAACCTTAAAATGGAAACAGAGCATTAAATTAGATAAGCAGATTTATCAACATAGTATATTTGATAGCTTATTTCATCATGGTAAAATTAAATATCATATTATTATTTAAACCAAAAAAAAATCATGTTAAATTTATGAGTGAGGTTGGATTTATTAGGCATTTTATTTAGGCAATTAATGCACCAAGTCTATTCAGTTCTTTAATTTGCCTCTCAACCAAATAAAATATATCTATATATACACACATGAAATTAGGAAGCCAATGTGAATAAACTAATCAGTGTGACTTCAAAAGGAATCAACCAATATTCTTATATACTATCTGTTTATATCTCTATGAGTCTAATTGTCCATCTATTTATCTATTTATTTATTTATCTATCAGCATTTAGTTGGCAATGAGCACAATGAATTAATGAATGAGTGAATAACTAACTGACTAGTGTCCACAGAGCAGGGCAAACAGAAGAGGAAAACACTTTTGCAGTCACCCCACTGATTGATCATTTAAACTCATAAAATGTAGACATACCGACAGCGTCTCTATGCTCATCTAAACACTGATGCAAGCTGTCTCTCCCCTGCAGCAGCATGCCACACTGAACAGACAAAGAAGCCACACACCTGTCTGCTGGCACACTTCATCAGAATGGCTCCTCCCTCACTCTCCTGCCTACCTGCAGATACCCAACGCACTATTATTATTATTATTATTATTATATTGATATTTATATGATTATTAATTAAACCCAGTCCCTTTAAATAAATTGGACAAAAGGGGAAAAGAGAAAAAAAATATGCTGAATGCCTGCCGATCGTTCTCCTGACTCAACACATATTATATACTGATGAAAAAAATCTGTGCTGTTATATAATTGTGATTTTACAGCTTTATAGATAATTTTTCTCAACACCCACTTTTGGGATACAGATGGTGTCGTCTAAGGTCTCATCTGTTTTGATGGAAGCTTAACTTAAACTGGTGGTTTTTGCATTATGGTGTGGCATTTGTCTTGTTTTTGTTTTGTTCTCTTTTGAAGATCACCAAGCGGGCAGAGGTTGAAGCTACCGCTCTCGAAAACATAAAGAAGGAGCACAACCTTGATGAGGAAACCCTACAGCAGTGGGTGTGTGATGTGAGGCAATGGACGGTAACAGGTGAAAAATGAACTGTACTTTGATGTCTTTTCATGTGTCCATGTTATTCCTTCACATCCACAATAGCACATTACTTTATGTTGAAAATGAGACAGTTGATGACATTTCTCTCTTTGGTTATTGTTTACCTATTCAGAGAGAGTATCCACTCCAGGGTGTACTGAAGACATGAGGGCAGACGTTGAGAACATCACTGTGTAACCCTTTTGCACAAGAAACAAGATCTGTACCGTCAGCATGGTTTGTGTTCAAACTAAGTTAATTTCCATTACACCACAAAAGATTATCAACCACAACACAGTTCTCTTTTCCTCCCACAATGCAGATAGCAACCAGGTGAGACAAAGAAAGAGAAAACAAATGACAGAGCTGAAGAAGAAGCTTCGTGAGAAGGTTGTTCAGTACAACTCAGTGGCTGAAGATCAGATTGAAGAGGAGTTGGCGTGCAGTCTGACAGAGGGTTATATCCCACCATGGGAGAGGCATGAAAATGGTATGCTAATAAGTTAGCTTGTCTTGTTGATCTTTGAGACTATTCCCACTCTATGACCGTGGTGCGACTGTATGTTAGTGTTGTACATTTTGAACAGTTTTCAATTTTCAGATGGAACAATGGTTCCGACCTCACTTATTTAAATTATTATTATTGTATTTTTGTCAATGCGCAATTGAATTACAGTTTTAATACTTTTGTACTCTGGCCATAAATATATTAGTGTCAGAAATAAGCATTATTCTGCCATAACATGTAAATATACCTTTGTCCCTTCTCCATTCCTCTCCTCAATCTGAAGGTAACAACTTCATGTTGAAGAGGACTGTTTTTGACCAGGTGATGCTGGTGAAACACTTGGAGGAGGAGCAGAGCATCCTGTTAAAGGAGATGTCTCAGCACGTCCTTTACCTCCTGAAGGAAGTCAAAGAAGTGGAGACACTCAGAGGACAGACTTTGGAGAGCCTCAAAACCAACAGTATGTATGAGCTCTTCAAAGGAGAATCTTTCCTCCACTCTGCAAACAGGTTTAGTCCTACATGTGTAGAACACCTTCATATTTTTTCATTGTTAGAAATCTTGCCATGTGTTATGCTGAACTCAGCAAATGTTTGGTGTTTGTATTTGATATATGATGGAAACAATAAGTTATCAATATTATATAATATGATATTAAAATCAATAAATGATGCTCTGTATCAGTTGTCTTGTTTGTTTTCATTTACAGATTTTGGTGACCTGACAGAGGAGGCTACACAAGGGCTCATCAGTGTCCTCAGTGGAAGACGTCTCTCAGTGAAAAGTCAGCACAGACAGGCTGTAGATGTGTACTGTAGCTTAGCCTCCATGGACTGTGATTCACTTCACACACAGACAGAGGACAGTGAGGAGTGGGACGACAACGGCTTCATTATCCCAGAGTCAGAGTCAGAGGAGGAAGAGGAGTAAGGGCCACTGCCTGACATGACTGAGGCACTGCTCCACTTGTATGGTGTTATTTACAGCCCTGGATGTGGATGTGATTTGATTGTTTTATAGGTTAGGTTAGGTGACTTTATTTGTACCTGTAGGTAGATTTGTTTTGCAGTGTAAGCAGAGGATGACATCTGCATTAACAACAAACTAGACAACAGAGCATCAACAAAGAAAAACAGACAAACCACAACAAGACAGAGTACTCGTATGCTGCCTGAGACCAGAACCGGAACATTTCTTTTGGTGTCAACAACAGAAAATATCTGAAGATGAGCGGCAGAGGAAAAACTGGAGATTTTTTTCTTTTCGTCTCAGTGAGAGAAAGCATTAAAAGATGAGTGGAAGGGGAAAAACTGGAGCTTGATCGCTTCATTATATGTCCGTGTTTTGAGTCTCTCGGTGGGGACTGTTTCCTTTATTTTTTAGATCTCACATAAATAAACTGTAGGCTAATTACCTCTTTTTAATATTTCCAGTGCCCAGTTGGGCAGCTGGCCACAATGCCCCCTGGTTAGTAAACCTGAACAATAAGCATCTAAGTTTGGACAATACTGGGTGAGGTTGAGATACACTGGAGATGGTGATCTCCCCAACCGTGATTATGTCGGTGAGACACTCCTCTTTGAGTCCTGCTGGATTAATGCCTCGGATGTATGTTCTTTCATCGTGTTGTCGAATAAGAGAGACTTTGAACTGTGTTTCCTCCAGGAAGCTCCTCTGCAAAGATTCCTGGAGGTACAAGCATCAAACAAGCTGGCCATAAAGTGGAAAGACTGGTCTGTTGAATCGTCAGTTCAATTGGACATCACCACTTTAACTGTAAAATTCTGGACCGGTAGGGTGTCGGATCATGATATTGATTGATACCTGCGGAGGTATTGTGACATCTTACACTCCAGTAAACCAGTGGACAGGTTTGGCATCTGGTATGGAGTACGGAGGTATAAAGTTAAACTCCGAACAGATGCCAATGGAGAACGAATTACAATTCCCACCTCAATTTCCCTGGGTATAATGGCCGTATTATATATCCGGGCCAGTTAGTCGCGTGCTTCACCTGTCATTCCACCAATCATCAGGTGAGGCAGTGCCTGACGGTAAAGTGTTGGAGATGTGGCGGTCTGGGCCACAGAGCCAAAGAATGCAACCAGCAGAGTCTGTGCAGCCCATGTGCTCAAAATGGCCACACATTCTTCAGCTGTCCAGCGTCTTACTTTTACAAGGCGAGATCCCAGCAGCAGCCTGATCCTCCACCAGGCACTCGAGAGCAGCAGAGACAGTCTGGTCCTGTACCAGTGCCATGGGCCCAACAACAGCAGCCGGGTCCATCAGCCCCACAGGAGCAGCAGCAACAGCAGCAGGAGCAGCAGCAGCAGCAGCCTGGTCCATCAGCCCCAAGGGAGCAGCAGCAGTCTCTGGTCCTTCACCAGCCCTGACGGAGCAACAGGAGCTTCTGGATCCTCTGGGGCCTGCCTCGCAGCAGCAGCGGATGGGCAGCCATTCGATCCGCAGGAAACGTCAGCCCCCCTGCCAGCCCTCCACTCCACCACTGGGGGAAACCCCCCAGCTACCACAGCGACAGAGTGACTCACCATCCACAGCAGAGCAGCAGCGCTCAGTCCCCCTACCCGATGATTTCTCCTCTCCATCAGGTGAGGGGAGTCTAATTATACAAAGTGATGTTGATAGTGAGGTTGACAGTTGTGATGAAGCACAGGAGAAATATGAAAGTGCTAGTGAGAGCCCCAGTTCAGATTTCAGTTCAATAAGTCTGACTGCTGACCAAGGAACCTGTAGCATCCCTCTCTGTCCTCTGTCTAATGCCAACTCAGACTCTTTCTCCCCTACACCCGAGTTTTTAGCTCCAACAATTAACGAGTCACATGAAGCACCCTTTGAAATAGTAAGAAGGAAGAGACGATTAAAGCAATCTTTTCATAAGGAAAATAAAAGGCTGGATGACAGGCTCTCACCACAGTCACCACCCTGATTTACGATGAGCGTCCTTAAAATTGCCACCTGGAACGCTCGTGGTATTCAATCAAGTTCTTTCCGTCATCAAAAAAGTAATTTTTTGAACACTGACTTTGATATTTTGTGCACCCAAGAACTGAGACTAAACACTCATGATGATGTCGAGGACGTCTGTAAAATGTGGCACAAAGGTAAAGCCTTTATATCAATAGGTGAAAATCTGGCTGACGGAGTGGACATATCTTTTAAAAGTAAAGACGTTGTTCTCATCAGGAGACGAGACATAATACCAGGGAGACTATTGATGATAGATTGTTCATATCGAGGTGAGAAATATGGAATCATAAATGTCTACACCGCTTCTGAGAGAGTCAACAAAGTCTATTTATTTAAAAGACTCAGAGAATTATTGTTTGTGGGTTATAAAATCATTGTGTGTGGGGATTTTAATACAGTTACTGAAGAAAATGACAGATGTAGCTCAGTTCAGTTTGAGTTGAGTGTCGAAGGTAAATATTTAAAGGAAATATGTAATGAAGCTAACTTGATAGATGTGTGTCGAGCTGTGAATCCCCTCGGGAAAGAATTTACAAGGTTTGACTCTAAAACCAAGAATTTATGTGTCATCACATTTCAAAGTAAATCAGTGTGCAACTGTTCTAAATAACTTTTCTGATCACCTCATTGTTAAAACATGTCTGACATTTGGCTCCTCAGTCAATCGAGGTTTCTGGAAACTAAACACACAATGTTTAAAAGACACAGATTTATTGATTGAATTGAAACAAGAAATACATAAAATAATAGAAATAAAAATAATGACCAAATCTGACATTAAATTATGGGAAATATTTAAAAATAGGATGAAAAACTTTTTTTAAATTTAAATGTAGAGAACTAAACAAAGTAAAGAATATAAAGTATGACACATTAATGATACAATATATTAATGTGAAACATATGAAACAAAAATCTAAAACTGAAGAAGACACTATGTCAAGTATTAAAAGACAAATTGATATATTTAACTATGAGTTATTATATAGTATCTATAAACAAGCAGATGTAGATGACAGAGGGAATTTAATTCATGCTATTCAATCAGGAAAAAACATATGCAAAGTAAATTTATTAAAAGTATAAAAAACAGAGAAGGGCTACTTGTTCATGATGAAAAACAAAAAAGAGAGGCAATTAAAGACTTGTGCATAGATTCACATAAAACAACAGATATAGACTCAGGATGTGTTCAGCTCCTATTGGAATCAATCCCGTCTTTCAGCTCCTTAAACTTCAATGACTTGACTGCAGAAATCAGAAAAGAGGAGGTGATGGAAGCAATCCAGCATATGAACACTGGCAAAAGCCCTGGTCCAGATGGACTCCCCACAGAGTTCTACCAACTTTATATAGACCATGTGGTGAACCTCCTCACCTCTATGTTCAATGAAGGCCTCAAAGACGACTGCATGGGGAATTCCTTTTACCAAGGGGTTTTATCTTTATTATTTAAAAAAGGAGACCAGACTGACCTGGACTATTACAGGCATATAACCATTATGAATACAGATTATAAAATATTAGCTCAAATAATTTCTAACAGATTAAATGATATATTAGATCAAATAATAGAAAAAGAACAAACATGTGCAAGGAAGCTTAATGTGGGATAATTTAAGTATACTGAGGGAAATTATTTATAAATCAGAAAAAAAATATTTCTATATAATTAGTTTAGATCAGCAGAAAGCTTTTGATTTTATTAGTAGGGAATATCTATGGGCGGTAATGGAAGCCTACGGCTTTCCTGATAAATTCGTTAGCATGGTGAAATGTCTGTATTGGAAATCTAACATCTCCATTAATGTTAATGGGGTCTTAACGGACCCCTTTACAGTGGATCGAGGTGTGAAGCAGGGCTGTCCTCTCAGTCCTGCTTTGTACATTTTAACCATAAAGCCACTTTTAACAATGATTAACTCTGAAAGGCTTATTTCAGGTACAAGGATAGGGCTCTTACCCAAGATATGCAGATGATATCACTGTTATTATAAAAAGATGATGCTTTAACCAATATTCTTAGTTTATATGAATTAGCTTCAGGTACCAAATTAAACAATAATGAAACAGAAGGAGTTTGGATTGGAATGGAGAGTAATAAACAAAATATAAATGTTAAAGTTAAGCAGGAAATCAAAATTTTGGGCTTAACTTTCTGTCATAGAGATAGTAGTGAGAGAAACTGGCAGAGTAAGCTATGTGAAGTCAAAGAGGAGGTTAAAAAATGGGAAAACAAAGATGCGAACTATAAAACAAGAGTTAACATGATAAAAACCTTCATTCTGTTCAAACTCCTCTTCCTTGCCAACATCTTCCCTCCATCAAATAATATGATCATTAAATTAAATAAACAATGTGTTCACTTAGTCTGGGGTACAACCAGGGAGGTTACAAAAAGAGAATTATTGTATAGAAGCAGAGAATATGGGGGGTTGGGGGCTGTAGAGCTGGGAAGTAGACTCCTTATTGCCTTCATGAAGAACGTGTCCACCGCCATTTCCAGGAACGCTCTCTGGGTCGGTGATCTTTCCATGTGGAGGAAAAGAAGAGGCCGAGCCAGACGAGGCCCAGACTATAAGTTAATGTATGGAGATTTTACCCACCAATACCAACATTTAAAGATTGACTGGAAAGACTGGCCAAGTAAAGTGATTTTTAATAAAATTAACAATTATAAATATGGTGGAGTGATAAAGTATAAATGTTTAACCGACAGTGAAGGTATAGATGTTATAAAAATATGAAAAAACAAAAATCTCGGGATGTTCGTTGGCTCACCTCTGTCAACAGATTAGCTGTAAGAGCTGTTGTGTCATGGAGTTGTTATGTTCCAACTAAAACCTGTCCCATGATTTACTGTAATGAAGATGAGACGCAGCAACACCTTCTTATCAGAATAGATCAGATCAGAAAAAGATTTATTGCCAGGTATAGTTAACACAATACAAGGAATTTGTTCTGGTGGGTTGGTGCAACATAAATATAGAAAAAAACAAGATAAAGTAGAAGATACAAATATAAAATATATAAAGTAAGAGTGTAGTCGTGCAAAACAAGTAACAGTGTAACAGTGCAAGAAACAGAGCCACGGAATTAACGTATTTTGTACAAGAATGTTTGGAGTGCAAGATATTTACATTGATATTTACATTTATACAGGTTTTGAGTGCAACTTTATGGTGTGGATGTGCAGCATGACCAGCAACAGTGCCGGTGATGTGCATTAATGAACACCTTAATGTAACGTACAGTCCAGGAAATCCATCTGACACTATGTGACACCTAAGTGCTAAAGGCTTAAGTTTTATGACTGGCAGAATAAACAGATAAGACCAGTTCCTCCTCTCTGACCCAAGAAACTCCAGGACATACACCAGGAGGAGGAGTTTATTGCCCCACATTCCTGCTTTAATCCTGCCAGACACATCCAAAGCTTAATGTGGCCTCTTCCTTTCTCCCTGCCTGGAACAGAACATTACATTAAGATTTTAATGGTTGACTATGCTTTCATTCCTCAGCTACTGTCATATAAGTATCACTGTGACAATGTCAAACATCAGTCTCCACACAGATCCTCTTCCTTTTCCTCCTTCTGATAAGGACTAAATGTGACATGTGGGATTGGTTGTGGATTAACTCTACAGACACAATCATACATAGATATGCCTGTTGTAAAACACCTTCCTACATGCTCTGATACCATGGTTCATCTGTGTTATTAATTTGTTGATTAATTTTGATTCAATTGGTCAAGTTTTGTTCTGTGGTTTCCTATTATAAGGTGTTTGGTATTGATCTGCAGCGGAGAGAGCGAGCTTCCATGTAGAGAAACTTTAATAAAGTAAAACACAGCAGTATTAATATTAAATAAGTTAAAAGAATATCATCTCAGTTAACTTGGTGGATGGGGATGGACCAGTGGTCACACCCCCACTGGACCATCAGCAAAGATAATAAAGAGGCTGGTCTGAGCGCTGGCGCTACTCTTCTTCAGTCCTTCAGCCAGTCAAGTTCTGGTCTTCATCCTCTCCACTGCATCTCTGTTCTCCCTCTCCCACATGCTGGGAGGGGGAGGGAAACAATGATGACCCAGAGACAGAGACATGCTGTCCCACTGCAGGCCCAGCGCCTCATGGCATGAAGAGCAACCTCTCCAGAACCTTCAACCTGCTCCAGATATGACTGAAAGACTCTGAATGCTGCCTCTGAATGGCCTCCTCAGGACCCAGCGCCTCACGGCATGAAGAACAGCCTATCCAGAACCTTCCAACTCTGCATCCTGCCTCAAGACCATCTTGTCTCCTCTGTCTCCTCCTTTGCCCTGAAAATGTGAGCCAGCTCCTCTGCTCAGACACAGGCTGCAGAAAATGACTCCAGCCGTCATGAAGAAACTTAAAAGAAAGAAAAGACTGTCGGTCGACACGTTGGTGTGAATCCAGCCGACCTCCCCCACCAACAAAGAGGGGGGAAGAATTGAAGCAAGGGCACAGAGACTATGCTGTGAAGAGGAGAGACAGACAGAGAGAGACTGAGATGGAGCCATGTCAACTAGAGATGTTCAGAGACGACCAAAGATGTCCAGAGCTGTCCAGAACTGTCCAGAGATGACCAAAGGTTCCCAGAACTGT